>OMKK01030062.1:12380-22745 GCA_900302305.1 Polymixia japonica | reverse complement strand
TGCTTGAGCGTGTTGCTTGTGTATCTGAGTGCATATGTACTAATGTGTACAAACACCGGCATACGTATGTGCATACTTTTATTTTTTTATTTTTTATTTTTTGTAATTCGGGCTCTGTGCTATTTGGGTATTGAATTCCCTCTCCCTTGCATCTCTAATTGCAATGGTTTAAGAAGAGACAGATGTAGCTAATCCAATTGTGTGTTTCTTAACGGTGAAAACAGAGGGACGGATTGATGCGGGATTGTGGAGGAGAAGAGCAGAATGATAGAATAGAGATGAAAGAGAAGGAAAAGCAGAGTGCTGAGAGCACAGGGGAGGGCAATGAGGGGGAGAGAAGGGAAAAATAGTCATAATGAAGACAAGTGCATGATGAAATGACATTTATAGAGCTTTGAAAGTGAGAGAGATCTACAGGAACGGAGGGTGAGAGGGCGGATGAGTAGGAAACTGCTAGAGCTTGACATTTATGCCAAAACCCTGATGGGGTTGGTGCTGGGTGGAGCTGAATCTCTCACCTAATAGCTCAGGTGTGGCTCAAGCAAGCGCAGGTTAAAATGCATCGTTGAACGAGACGCTTATTAGCAATTTACGACCGCAAAATTAACCTCCGGCCCGGTTTGGCCTTATAGGAATATATAGCCCTGGGCGGCGCGGTTAGGCAGAAGGTTTGTGTTAGGCAGACGTCAAGTTAGAGCTACGGAGGCGGACGGACGGAGGGGGAAGACGGGTACGGTGAAGGAGAGGAAGGCCATCCTACGTCTGTGTCACTTCTTATGAGATGGCCAAGGCAGGACAGTGAGATCAGGACAGGCAGGACAGAGAGATCAGGACTGGCAGGACAGCATAAAATTGTCCTCAAGAGCCGTAGTTCCAATTAAGGTTTCGAAACGGCAGCATAATAGCGTTGCCGGACTACCGCCCATCCAAGTTCCATCCATGGTCCCGGCGTCTCACTGGTGGTGTGTTGTCGTGAAGAGACAGATGACTGCCTGCCGATGACATGTCAAACCCCTCTGCTGGTGTGGTAATGCTGGGATAATTGAACTTGTTTACATCTCCTCTGGGAAATCAGCAGAGGCTCACAATACAGATGAGAGGAGAAGAAAAGGAACGGAGGGTTGGCACGTGTGACTGTGAGATGCATTTTTAGGGAATCTGCTTATCTCATGTGTATTGTAATGTGAGCCATCAAGGATGACTGCATATGTGTCAAGGTATGTTGTATTTCTTGTTGTCATTTGTGTGTATTTTAGTGCGTTCGTCTGCGCGCGCGCGCGCGTGTGTGTGTGTGTGTGCGCGCGTGTGCGCGTGTGTGTGACTGTGAGTGACGCACCCAAGTGCATGTGTAACCTGAGATTCAGGTGGTGATGCAGGCGGGTGTGCAAATACGTGAGTAGAATTTGTTACCACGGCAACAGGCATTCAGTGAGTCGGTGCAATGGAATGGCTGGTGCAGTTCTATTAGAGAGAGGCAGTTTCCATAGCGACTCCACATCGCAGCTGCCTATGCAAGAGTGTGTGCATGTGTCTGTGTGCGAATACTGTGTGAATCCTGTGCGAATTTCGGTGTTCATCAGTGGGCTTTGCTTTGTATGACTTGCTTTGTAAAATTTGATTTCATTCATTTCATCCTTTCCATCATGTTTTATGGTACAAACCTCCCGTCCTCATCTCTGCCCCCCTCGGTTCTCTCGCGCTGCCCTATTTTCATATCCCTCTCTCTCGCTCTCTCTGTCTCTCTCTCTCTCTCTACCGCTCTCCCTCCCTCTCTCTCTTTCACTCTCTCCTCCCGTCTCTCTGTCTCTGACTCCCGGTCTCTGAGTGCTGAAGCTCATCGGGGTAAACAGATGCTGTGGTTGTTATTTATGCTTCCACTTGGTCTGGCGTTCATACAAATTATCCACAGGCCCTGCACAGGACAGACGCTCAGCCTAACTGGGCTGCACTGGCAGCTCTCTCAGCCTTATTGAAGACTCTCAGACCATACCACAGACGCCTAGAGAGAGGGGGCACGCAGGATGATAGAGTGTACCATAGCAACACACTGTGGGATGGGCACAGAGACTCAGTACCAATAACAGAGAGGGCACAGAAACTGACTGCACCATTTGTTCCACACATAGAGGGGTGTAACAGTTTTGGAATGTACCATCTCAGGACAGGACAGAGGACAGTGTCATAACAGAATTAAATACAGAAGACAAGCCCAGTGGGACAGACAAAAAAACTGAAAATAACAAATAACCGCTTGTAACAAAAACACAATTTCCCTTCCACAGTCTGAAAAATGCAGAATACAATTCTCTTACTCCTGAACCTGCCATGCTTGTCCATATCTGGAAGCCTCTGGGTCTAAAAAGGGTCGACTACCTGTTGCCTCTGTACCCTTAAGTTACACGAGATCTCAAAATGTTTGCGGAAGTGAGAATTTCACCAACAATGAACAACAAGTGTATTTCTGTAATCAGAAATTCCTGAATTCGAAAGTGTACCGCTAACATTCGTGCGTACACTTGTGTCCCTCTCTCGTGCAGATATCCGCGACCGTCGTAAGAAGCCAGTGATGCTGTTCATCCATGGAGGCTCCTACATGGAGGGCTCTGGGAACATGTTCGACGCCAGTGTCCTCGCTGCCTACGGAAACGTCATCGTGGTCACCATGAACTACCGCCTCGGAGTGCTCGGTAAGTTTTAGAGCGTCGAGGTGTGACCAAGATCATCGGGGACCGGGAAGCAAAACCGGTCGTAACGACTGACATAATGTCACCTGACGTACCTCCGGCTCTTTCCCATGGTCACTGCGTGTGAGATATCTGAAGCGTCAAAACCACCAGTGAGATGTTTTTAGCGTTTTATCACACACTGCTGTTGTAATAGTACTATAAACCATATGTAAAGCCTACACCGTAAATAATAGATGTTATATGAATAATTCCTAATTTTAAATTATTTTGAACGTTTTCCCCTTCAAAATGATAAATCACTGAAATATAGCCTAATGCCCAAGGATGCAAGAGAGAAACTCCCCTACTGGAGTCTCCTGTAGTCCACATAGCCTTTAGCTTATCCCACTCTAGCCTACTGTCACAAGTGATTTGAATACCATTTTACAAGTATTTGGCAATTTAAAGGGGCACTTTGAATTTTAGAACAGTCATTCATCTAGTAAATTTTTTGGATGGTGAATAATGTGTTATGTGCTAGACACACTGTAATCATTTATATGTTAAATTTATTCATCATTTTGTGACGTGCTTGTGTATAGGAAGAGAGAAGGCATAAAGGGAAGTGGCGGCAGAGTAGCTTTGGCAGAGGAGAGAAGCATCGGGGAAGAGTGTGAAAAGAGGCATGTTAGACAAGAAGCTTCACAAACACGAGGGCGCTTTGAAACAACGTCAAAACTATTTCAAAACTCACAATAAATAGAACATAATGCATTTATTTTCTTTTGTTTCTGAAAGTGTTTTTTTTTTAAGTGATCACACGGCACCATAGACCAATGGCAGATAACGTGACTATGGACTGTTAGTGTTTTATCATGTTCATCAAATTACGTTGAGGAATCACTTTGTTCAACGAGGTCCAGCGAATCTCAACATGTTTTCCGTTATCAAAGCCACTATGTGGGTTTTCCAGTTTTATCCTTCATCCTCACAGAAAGTTACTCCTGTGCGTCTGGTAATGCATACCAAAAAAAAACCAGACAGGCCTACTGACTTATTATTCTGTGTTTATATTCTTCAGAGATTCCTTTTGACACACCATGCCTTCGTTTTACATTGGGCAATTAAAAAAACAGTAGCTTTATTTCCAAAATGTGTGCCCTGATACCTCCAGTGTGTTTATTACGTGCTTTGTCACGCCACCCTTTAGATAACCTTTTTCTGTTGAAAACACAATCGTTTTCTGAGCGGAACTTTGTGCGATGAAGTATAAACTGGGCGTTAGAGCGCTCGCGTGCCCTATCAGAATGGACTGAGCCGTGTGAGTGCATATCCAAACCTCCAGCCAGTGGAAATCAGTGGAGTCAGCTATTTACATAGGCTGGCCTCTTTTAGAGGTGTTTGTATACCGACTATCTGTGTCATTCATTGCGGTTGCCAGGTTGGGTAATCCGATCTTGTTTATTGAATCACGTCTGTTTCAACATATCAGAATAATGATAAACAGAGAAATGGGAGTACTTTAGGACGCAGTCCAAGAGTCGTAGTGAGCATAAACAGAGGGTAGCATGATCCACAGCATTATTGACAGTGCCAATGGATAGGCACAGAGACAAGGACAAATTGAGAGTTTGTGGAATGTGGAGCTGCACCTGCAGCTCCGTCCTGCTTGATTTGGACTAGTTAAGTGGAGTTCTTCCATGCGCTTTTATGGTTTTTTTCTACAGCTGTCAAGACTAACTGGGAACGTTAGCGAGCTGAGCATGTGAGCAGTTTGGACTTGAAAAATGAAAATGAAAAATGAAATCTTAAACTGATCCAAAAAAACCTCTTCAGTGGTGTGTAACTGTTTCCTTTACACACATCAAGACATTGTTTGATAGCAGTATCAGCCTGGCTGATTTACATACAATTTGTAGGTTTGACTCTGCAAGAGAGAGAGAGAGAGAGAGAGAGAGAGAGGTGGTAAAGGAGATGGAGAGAATTTCATGTCTCTATTACGCTCAGGTGCATTCTACAGTATCCATGAGAGTTTACACATGAATGCTCACTCAATCTACAAAACACATGTACAAATAGAGGTATAGAGCGATCCTGCTGAGTGATTATGAGGGATGACGCAGTGTCCTGGATTCCTTTAACATTGTTGAAAATTTTGGTATGTGGGCGAGTAGACTGTGCTCTCTCTCTCTCTCTCTCTCTCTCTCTACCTCTCTCTGTCTCTCTCCCTCTCTCTCTCTCTCAGATATGCTTTAAATGGGTTACTGTACTAAGGCGATTATCCGCGTGTGTGTGTGTCTGTGTGTGTGAGAGAGAGAGTGCGTTTCTGTTCACGCGCGTGCGCCTGCATGTTTGCATACGTGCACACCAGTTTGCGCATGCGAGTGTGCACGTGTTCTATTGGAATTGCGTGTGGTATCTAATACATGCAAATACCGTGGCAATGGTCCAAATTTTGAGCAGTACTCCTTTTCTGTGCATTTAAGTTAAAATAGGAAAAAAAAAAAACAAGCGCACCGCGTTTTAATAGTTTCATGCTATAATCTTTTGTATCGTCCCGTACTTACACACACACACACAGAAGATTTAATACGGCAACCTCATTTCATGCTCTGCCTGTGCCTTTAAGAGAGTGATAGGGAGTGAGGAAAGGGGGAAGAAGAGAGGGGGGGGATAGAGACAGATGAGAGAGGGAGAATCATAGAGCGACAGAGGAGACACAAACAGAAGGGGGAGATGGGAAGAGTCTAAAAATAAACCATCAGTAGTGCTTTTTAAATCTGCAGCGATGCAAAGTATTCATTCAAACAAAGGTGAACACGACGTGGCCGTAGCCCTCTTGCCCGTCGGTTTGCCCTGTGCACTTTTAATCAAATGGGTTTCCAGCACGTGATGCGTTTGCCAGGTTTACTTATTAATTTACGAAATGCTCTTTTTATTTGGAATAAAATAGGTGAATGAAGAGTATATTTCATTTGTGCCCAGGCTGGTTCAGAGGTTTGGTGTCAGTGAGGATTCTAGATTTGTGCTCTGCTCACCTTCTACCTTCCTCCTGCTCCAGGCCTACAGAGCCTTCTGATTTGTGTTGCATAGCCATCTGTTCAGACTAATTAACTAATTAACTAATTAATGAACTCTGGGGAAAGGCCCACCATCGCTGGGCTGTGTGAGAGGGAGAACATTTTTCACCTCAGGAAGAGAGATGAAACACATCTTCCATTAGAAGATTTGTTGATTCTTGTTGAGTCAGTTTTCTATTTTTAAATGTAAGTAATAGTAACTATTATCCAATTGTAACTAGTTGCTCTTCTGATTAATATCTTTGTATTAAGAAATCACACATTGAACAGCCTTGTCACTGAATCCTATAAAGCTGTAGAATCCTATGATACTATGTTTTTTATCATATAATTTACTAGTCTCTTATTGAATTTCTTAACTCATATTTCCAATCTTGTAACATATTTTAAATGACTAGTTAATATAATTCAATGTGTTGATATGTATTAGGAGATATCCAAAATCAAGCTTGCAGCATGTTTATTAGCCTTAACATAATCGTAATTGTCAGAAAGTAAAATGTGAATAGACATGAATACGTGCAATTGAAAGCAGTAGCAGAGTATAGTGTCTGCTGCATAGGCTAACAGAATTAAAAGGAAAATAGTCAAAAATGTCTAAAACTGTACGAAACAAATAGAGACATATTCGGACCATTAGACATGCCAGTCAGATTGCCACATAACAGTTGTGTTGAAAAACGTTCCTACTGGCCTTTGAATGTTGCCTCTCCTCATCTTTCTGATATCTTGAAATGTTTTTTCTACTGTGTTGTATCTTTATTTGCAGGGATTTAGTGATAATAATAATAATATATGATAGCACCTTTTTTTACTAACAAAGTACTAGAAAAATACTGAGAGTGGAACAGCTTCATTTGTTACATTCTACTTTTCACTCGAATCAATGTATAACAATAAAAAGTGTATTCTTGCTGCCTAATCTTCAAACTGAATAAATTTCTTGCCTCATAAAAACCTTGCAAATTCAAATTTCACAATTGTCTTTGGTATTGCACTGTTTGCATTAATTTCCCAGTACAAACCAGACATTTGCTTTCTTTTTCATTTGCTTTCTTTGACAGCTCATTAGCTTGTTAGATTGGGGGAACTCCAGTTGGCTTGCCCACCAAGTAAATATCATTCAACATAAAATGCCAACATGTGCTCAAAAATCCTCAGCACACTCTTGTACTTGAGGCGCGTTTGTGTGTCGATTTTAGTGAGCTGTTTCTTTGACTGTTCTCACAATTATGTTCATTTTTGGCTACTCTTAAGTAGCCAACACTGTCATTGAGGATTTAAAGGGCTGGTGGCCGTAAAATAATTCCAAGCACAAGGCAAGTCAGTACTAACAATTGTCAAAAAATCTTTAACCCTTCGGGAAAAAGCCTTAGGGACTTCTTTAAAATGTGGCGCATAGTTTGTTCTGGAACAACACGGTAACCTTGCCATCCAGACGGATTTTGGCTGTCAATTTATTTATGCCTGCTGCCTTTTTACCACTCAGCTGTCCCTCGCTAAATCAAACGCACATTCTTATCCCTGCACAGCATCGCAAACTACCAATTCTAGAAGTAATTCAAGTCTATTCTTCGTGTCTCCTATCGTCTACTATAATGGCAAGAGGTCACATTCTGGCAAACCAAGGTGTGTTTTGCACCAGCCCGTTTTTGGTCGGGTTTTACAAACTGATTTTACGAATCAATATCCCTTTGTCCATTTGCAGGAATGGTACTTTTGTACTAACAACGTTTGGACATGATCTAGTTAAATGTATAAACATGTACAATAGGCAGATAAAAAAACATATCTCAACAACATGTCATCAGGATAGATTTTAATAATAGTAAATCAAATTTATTTACTAATCCCAGATTTTCATTTTCATTACAGTGGTGCTGCAGTAAGAGGGAAACCCAGGATCTCCTTTGCCTAGAAAGAAATCTGACCATGGGAGACTTATTCACTTTTCCATATTTTTTATAATGCCCAGGTTGTCTGGCAGGCATTGATCTAATTATTTAAACTTGAACCATTGCCATTTTGACAAGAATCTTTAAAGCACACTTTGTTTTATGGGCTGGGGGGTTTTCAGAGGTCAAAAGCAATTCCAAGCCAAGGACAAAACTTTTACTTTGTGTTCTTGGTTTTATGTTTATTTATGTTTATGTGGTGCCACTACCAAAATTGAGGAGACACTAAATGTAAGTCCTGCCATGCTGCAGAACCTTTATAAGAGGCGCTCTTCTCAAACGGATAGGGTTTTCAGAGCACAGCCTGAGATGAGACATGCTATGCTTTCAGTGCATTTGCATTCACGTGAGCATTCGTGTCAACTCATCATGATAGGCGCTAGAATCGCGTAAACCGGCCAACAGACCACGCTGTTTTCAAGTGGACCTGGGTCCTCTTCTCTGGTCTTCACTGTAGTTAGAATACAGCGTTCACACCTGACTAAGCATACTGAGCTCACGGCCCGAAAAATACCCTGCAATTGCCCAAGGCAGAAAACGCTCTTAATTTGGAATGTTTATGTTGTTTTCTTTGACGGTTTGGTTTTGTCGTTAGCTACCTACTTGAACTTTATAAGACAAGGTACTGTAGTTACTTACCTACACTCCTAGCTCAGAAACACTAGCATAGATGCACTCCAACTGGGGAGAAAGATGTGTTGTCTGTCATCATCTGTAGTATACAGTATATTAACTAGCTAAAAGGGTGATTGAAGCTGAAATGTTTCTATGGTGTTAGTTGTTATCCTGACAAATATTGTAGATCTTTCTCACTAATGTTGGTGAAAAAAACATTAACAACTTCATCTTAAAACAATAGAGCCCACCCCCCAATTCTACTAACTAAAAACAGAATTGCTTAAGCTGCAATAATAGTTTGTCTGACCACATTTCTATACAATAATCACAGAGGGTTTTTGGGCCGCTGCAGAGTGAAACAGTGTGTTGGTAGAATTTGATCAAGTCATATTTCTTCCTTGTGGGTTTTCACAAAAGGCTATTGTGCAGTAGCCTATTGATTGCTTATAATCAAGGGGTTACTTCATTTAAGCATATATTTTGCTTTTGTTTAACCTCGTCCCACCTGATACTTAACTGCACTTTTGAGTTTTTCTTTAGCTACAAACAGGACTCACTGTTTAAATGTCCTGCATCTTTGTCTTGGAAAATGTACTAGGTAAAGATTATCTACATCTATCTTATTTTGTTTACGGTGCTTTTTAAAATGAGTATAATCTAGTAAATATGGTATTTCTTGAGTGAATTTAAATAATTTATTCTCATTTGCAGAAGACTCACAACCCTGACTTGCAGATAATACTATCCTCCCCCACTTCAAATGATGCAAACCTGCTAAGTGGAGGCATTCCAGTGGCCATGTCAATTAAAATGTTATAAACCTAGCTGACTGGAAGAATTTAAGTAGGATGACCAAATACAGAACATCTATTGCAATTAATCATCATGCATCATATTCACTAGACAAAACCACACACTACAGATGTGACTCATCAATGACCTCTACTGCAGCCAATAATGAGAGTCTGTTAGTACAACAGCCACATAAAATAAGTGTACTTATATTATACAATTCAATTACATATTGCTATTTTGAGATTAATGTAACCTGTTGTTATGGTTCGGCAAATAGGTGGACCAAACACATGACACACAGACGCAGGTAAAGTAAATAACAAAAGATATTTAATAACTAAAAGGGCCGAGGAAGGAGGGAGAGGCAAAATGGCATAGTCATACAGTCCAGAATCTGGGCAGAGGCAGGCAGGCAGGTCGGAGATACAGAGGTCGAGGGGACAGGCTGAAGGATAGTCGAAGGGGCAGGCAATGGTCGAGGCAACAAGCGAGCAGGCAAGTTGGTAACCAGGCGATAGTCGGGGCCACTAGCGAGCAGGCAAAACGGAGGCAGGCGATAGCAGGCAGAATGGTCGAAAGGCAGGCAGGAGTCAGGGAACCGGGACTGGAACGGAGGAAAGGAGACAAAGGGTAAGCACACAGGCACATGGGGAAAACTATAAAGTACAGAGCGGCCGAGAAGCGAACTGACATGGATACTATTGATTACAATCTGGCGATGAGTGACTGGGAAAACGGGGTTGATATAGTGCTGCGTTGATGACATGATGGGCAGCAGGTGGATAGTCTGAGGCTTGCTGCAAATCCTGGATACTGGTATCACACATACACATGCGGACCACACAAAGAGACAGACAGAGAAACCAGACCACTGCACCCGGAGACACCACACCACTGCTACGCCATAGAAGTGGAGGGTGTGACACCTGTTGCTATGACATGTAAAAATGTTATGTATGTAACATACTTTTACTAATGACTAACAAGTCTGGGTTGCTAATCACTATGTCCCTGTGCAAACATGGTTTTATTGTAAAAATGTTATGGCTGCATATTCTTCTCTTAACCAGGGATGGCAAATGAGGCTTTCAGAGGCTTTGAAGGAAATTAAGGAAATGTGCCAAGAAGCCAAACTCTATCAAATACTCTCCACCTAGTGGAGTTAATACTTGAATACAGACTGTCCCACTTCTACCTTTTTTTCACACCTAAATATAACCCACACTTTTGTGCTTAAACCGAGAAAGTCCA
>OMKK01030062.1:0-12287 GCA_900302305.1 Polymixia japonica | reverse complement strand
CTATTGTAGAGTAATTATCATAAGTTGGCATCAGATCAGATGCTTGCTTCATAAGTCTGACCTGCAGGAGCAAACTGTAGCCTATGCAGTGAATAACCAACATGTATGACTGGGTTAATATATGACTGTACAACATGACAGAGTCTAGACTAGTTATTTAGCGTCTGAGAAGCTTGCCTTAACAAGCTAGAAAAGCAACATAATCAACATAAAAGTTAAGACTTAGCAAGTAAGTTAAGACTTACAAATTACAATAGAAACTAATATTATGTGGAACCCTTTGAATCCAGCCTGTTTAGAGCTAGGTTAGGATGGAGACGTTGGTTGATAGAAAATATAGAAAATGTGTTTTTATGTTCATATCCATATTATTCTTTTATAGTTGTAATGATTATTGTTCATTGTTGTTGTGAACCATGCAGTTCATAAAAGTAGTAGCATATCACTGTGTAGGTACAGGCTATAATATAGTCAGGGGAATTCTTGCTAGAGATGACAGCAGTTTATAATGTGTTTTTGGGCTTTTGTGTTTGTATCACATTCAAGTTCATTTGGACTGGTAATTGGGTAACTTGGTGACACACATACAGAAAAACAGGCACAGGAAGACAGTGTTTGGTTGTTATGAGAAATAAATATATACGGCCCTTTATATACTTTCGGAGTATCCTATTTGAAGTCCTCCCAATACACTATTGATTTGACATTGAAATTGGTTATTCCTCAAGGCCTATAGCTGAAAGTTCAACCAGCGTTTTCTGGTTCAACACTAGATGACTGAACCCAGCGCGTTTAGCTGCAGTTTTCTGCTTCTCTTTTTTGAGTCTTAATATTAGATTTCATAGAAAGGATATTTTTTTGTTCTTTATATACACAGTAAATTACCCTCAATGATCTTTCTTTTATAATTTTTGCCTTTATGACACTGCCAGGCCAGCTAATTGTATGATTACCAATTATGGTTCAGACCATCTACTCATGTTCCCTTTATAACTGAGTTGGGGTTTCACTAATTCAGTGGTTCTCAAAGTAGGATCCAGGAGGGGATCCCAGGGGGTCCCCAGCAAAAGGAGTAATATGTTAATTTCACTATTATTTAATTCACTGTAAATTATCCCATCTAAAGAATGTATAAGAATGGCTATTCAAATCATAACTTCCATTATTATCTCTAATAATTTACTATTATTACTATTATCTCCCCATGTATAGTGTAGACAATTCTACAAATCAGTACTTAATCAACAACAATAACTGTATTCCCATATGGGGGTCCCTGTGACAAAATCTTAATAAATGGGGGTCTGTGGCCTAATGTGTATCTCTTTGGGGGTCTAAGAAACAAACATGTTTGAGAAACCTGCGTCTGCACTAGAAAAACTGAGTTACACCCAATACAAATAGCAAAATAATCAGATATGGCAGATGTCATATTAGCCTGAATTATTTAAGTGACGTACAAGGAACTGGGCATTGATATGCAAATTGATATCAAGGAATTGAAAATATGAATGTGTGCAGTGTGACCTTAGCAGCGTGACCTTCACATGCATTGTAGATCGGAGTGGACATATGCTTACCATAGAACTTTGAAATCAACTTTGAGGCTTTCAGAAATTCTGCAGAGCTTCAGTGGACTTAAATCTATACCTTAAAACACTCAACAAGAGAAACTGTTCTAGTGTGCAAAACTATAGATGGACAAGTCTAGATATCCTTGTTATCCTATATTGAAATTATTTTGTGACAAACTTTTCTCTTGTGGTTGACGTGTTCAAATTTAATTGTTTGAAATGGATGAGATTTGTTTTACCTACAGCGTACTATATTATTGAATAGATCTCAGAGCACTGGACTAACTTTGTCATCTAATAAATGTTAAAAAAGTTATTTTAGTATTTTTATCAGTGTGTTCTTACCAGTCACTACTCTTTGGTTATTAGTCACTATCAAACATAATTAAGCAGTATTACAGAGTACATGTCTCCAAACAAAAAATGTGAAAAAGAGTAATCAAAAAGATTGCTAAAGCATTCGTAAGATGTCAAATAAGTCCAAATAATGTATATTTTCAAAAAGATTCAGGCAATGTTGTAGTGATGATCTTTGTGACGTTAATTGCGATTTTGTTTTGTCGTAGGATCATCCACCGCATATGGAATCACGCACCTAAAACTTGGGTTTTACACGCGTCGCACTTAGCGTTCATATACTGCACGACCTAGGAATCTCAAAGTTTGGCACACAATGCATAATGCGCAGTTTCACTTGTAATCCCATGTTCATGCTGTTATATACAAGCTTACAACAAATATTAAAAAGAACAAACCGTCCATGATGGGAAAGTTAGTCTGAAAACTGCAGGAGACGAAGCACACTCTAATAATACACCATCTGCTCCGACAAATAGCTGGTTTTACTTATACAGAGCCGCAACTTAACTGGCTGATTCATGTACGAAAACAGCGTTTTCTCCGATGTCTCCGTCATCCATTACATTTCCTTTCTGTATCAAAAGCCTATATTGTCTGTTGTTGTTTTTTAACATATTTCTCATTGTCTTTTCCTGCGAGGTAGCAGGGGAAATCCATAACGTCCTTCAGTATCATGTTCGTATCGACTATGCATCATTTAAGACCTGACGTTAGCTTGGAGCAACGTTCTCTCTGAATACTTTACCGTTCTCCTCTTCCTTCTCGCCTCTCTTCTTTGGTGTGCCGTTAATATAAAGATTCCATTCAGTGACTCACTGCAGTCGTCCTGTTCCTTCCTGGAAATGAGTTTGCAGATGCCTCTTCCCATCACACTCAATCAGACAATCAATGGCTGAACATACTTCAGTTCTTTGGAACTTTGGATAAGTGAATGGTACAGGCGGTATAATGTGCAACAAAACCCAATAACGCCCCTAACTCGTATTAGCTCAGTTCACTGAAGGGCGTTAGTTTTGTGTGTGTTTAAGGATTACATAAAATACACTTCTTATTAGATGAAATACAGTTTTTTAGGTATGTCTTAGGTCTATAGAATGAATCACGGCTCTTCTGGGAATACTAAAATGCTCGCTTCACCATGTAAGATAAATATTATATTTTTCTGTTTCAAATTTCATATGTATTGCTCACTATCCTCCCGTTTTCTTTCACCCATTCACTTATTTCTCTTCACCCTATATCTTCACTTTGAGGTTGAAGACTCTCCTCACAGTTCCTTGGCCGTTACCTAAAGCAAGTGTTGAATATGCATGAGATCAGCCTCGTAAACTGCTGTTCTCAGCGCTAAAGTCAGCAGGAAGCCTAACTCAGCAGATGGGGAGAATCAGAGAGAAAACTTAGTGAAAGAGAAAGAGAGGAGAAGAGAGAACTTGTTTGACTTATCTTCAATGCTGGCAGATAAACCAAATTTCCCCTTTACTTGTTATCCTTTCAAAGAGAATGAGAAAGGGCGCTATAGCAGCTATGATAGCATGCTAGTTAGAGTATACGCAACTGACGCGGGTATGCATCACACCAAGCTAAGAGCCTGTCTCTCTCCGCCTGGGATGATCTAATGACAATACAATGATAGTCTAATTTGCTACACCATATCAACTTGTCAACTGGCCAACTATGGAGCCAACTATGGAGCAGAGATTTCCAGACAGCTAACCAGAATGAGGACTCTAAATAAACACTACTATTCATTGAACCCAATAATCTTCTTTTTTGTTGTTTTTAGATAGATAGATAGATAGATAGATAGATAGATAGATAGATAGATAGATAGATAGATAGATAGATAGATAGATAGATAGATAGATAGATAGATAGATATATAGATAGATAGATAGATAGATAGATAGATAGAAATATAGAAATATATAGTATATTACATTTCTAAATTTATATTACATTTTATAATACAATAGCAGGCAGAAATTAATTAATTAATTAATTAATTAATTAATTAATTACCAGCCGAAATTAAACAATACGTGCCTTGCTGTACATTAATTGTTTATCATCCCCCCTGCCCAGACTCTTTACAGGTTTTTCTACCACAATCAGTGGTAAATAAATCTCCCTTAGATGTAGAAGTCAATTTGAGCATGTTGTCATCATCATCATAACCACCATTATTACATCATCATTGTCATCGCCTACAGTATAACCATGAACAATCAAATTTTATGTTTGCTGTTCAGCTCATTGTACAACTTGCTGACTGTCCCCTTCTACCATCTGTCCCTGTTACCTGGTTATTACACTTCTCAGTGCATCCTATTGAAAACACTAATGAAATCTGAAATCTCCATCTTTATCTCTGTGTCAATGTCAATCTATATGAGATCTTTATAGGTACTGTATGTAGTTTATAGCGGCCTCTAGGGTTTGATGGTGGTATGTTGTCGCAAAGCCTAAACTGACGTGCGATTGTTTACATTCAATTGGACTGTTGCTGTCTGTCGTCGTGTGGTGTCTGTCAAAATGCCAACATGTTCACATAGGAGGTAAAGTAAAATTGCCATACTTTTATATGTGCCGTAAAGCGAGACATCACATTTCCCGGGAAATCCAGCCCGGTGGCAGACGACATTGCATAGTAAATACAAGGCTTCTAGGAAACCACTATTTCTTCATTCTCCCATGGCCATTACACTAGAAATGTTATTATTATCTGTTAAAAGCATAAAAATACATATAGTAGCTTTAATTTCCTTTTCTATTTCTCCCTTTCTCTCTCTCTCTCTCGTGCGTATTGTCTGACCCTTGCTTTGACTTTTAAAAGTGAAAATCTCACCTGCAATTTTGTGATGTTGATTGGACTGAAACCGTTCCATGTATAAAACCAATTGATTGTACAAAAACAAAATCAAAACAAAAGAACAACAGGGAGAATAATAATGACAACATGACCGAACATACATAACATAAGCACAGTGCAACATATAGAATATACAGTAAACTGTACTGTACATATAACTCTAGAAATGTACTTTGACCATTCAAACACTGTGCACATTCAGGCAGCATGGCATACATTGTAGCTGCACATGTGTATCATATTCTCATCATATCCTTTCATCTTATCATAGTTTTGCTATATGTAAGAGCAATAAGCAGTAATCAGTGGCTGCTGTTTACCATCCAGTTGTTTAGTTACTATCCAGTTGAAATGACCTGCTATACTTAGTAGGCAGGATACAGGCTTTTATCAGGCCATACATCAGCAATACCTATTTCCTGTTAAATGCTGGCATCATAATGGACATACATGTATGAGGAAATAACATTTCTTAACATTCTACATGTTAAGAGATAGTGTGCATGCAAGTGAGCGTGGATGGAATTTTATCATATTTGTGTGCGCTGGTAAGCATTTTGCGTGTAACGTCCCTGAAAGAAGATGAGACAGGCGTTTTTCTTGCCCTTCTCTCCTCTCTGATAATGAGCTCTATTTACTGTGTTAATTTTACAACGTGGGCATTAAAAAATGAGTGTTAGTGCTGTTTGACAATAGAGATCTGGCAATGTTTCTATGAACACTCCTCTGGCTAACAATGAGTTGAAGCGCCGTAAACACCTGACGATGACAGGGTGCCAGCTCCTGTTTGTAGGGGATATCCAAAATCCCAGGAAGACCCGATTGCGTTATTGCGTCCTACTGAATCGCTGCTCTGCTCCAACATTTAGCACATAAGCCATAAACTTGCTTTGTTTTTCCCTCTTCCTCTTCTGTCGTACCTTGCAGGGTTTCTGAGCACAGGGGACCAGTCTGCTAAGGGGAACTATGGCCTGTTGGACCAGATTCAGGCCCTGCGGTGGCTCAATGAAAACATCGGTCACTTTGGGGGAGACCCAGAGAGAATCACCATCTTTGGTTCAGGAGCAGGCGCTTCCTGTATCAACCTTCTCATCCTCTCTCACCACTCAGAGGGTAGGGATCTTTTATTGACGTCTTAGGAGTCATAAGCCCTGTCCGGATGGGATCGCTATTACAACATGAGAGTTTCTTACATCACATGCCAGTAATTTCTGTTACTAAATTATTCCCCTGAAAATGTACAGTAGTTAATTTTCCTAAATATGTCAACCGCTACTTTCGCTTTCAACTTTTTCAATACAGAACAAAAATAGTGAAAACATACGACACATGGAAGATGAGTTGTTGGCAAGTATAAACAGCCTAAGTCTAAGTAGGAGTGGGGTTTTTTTTGTTTGTTTTTTGTTCAATATTGTGCAAAGTTATGGTAGTTGGCAACAAACACAGACTGCCAGTCTTGACTGTACTAGAACTGACAAAGAGTTGGAAGGAAGAGCTGCCTAGAAAGAAATACGCTATTTATCCTGCAACTAATACTCCACTGCCGACACAGGTCCTGTAATAATCATAAATTGCATAATTCCATTTGGAACTAAAATTACTGAATTACACCAGTGAAAATGACATTACTTTAAAAATAACCCAAAGCTATATAAATAAATGTAGTTATTGTTATTGACTTTGATATTTATCATCACTGTTATCATTACTACTGTATGATATTTGTATACATTTGCATTATTATATTATACAGATGTATTTAAAATATGTATCTATAAGTTATAATTATTTTAAAACCTTTGATACTACACGGCTAGAGTAAGAACATTTTATAAATATAAAAGTGGGTTTTTGAGTCGAAAACATTGAGGTCTTATTTAGATTATTTTGATTTCTAAATAATTAGAAAACATTAGAAACATTAACCTAAATATAAACCTTTAATAATCAGGCAGTTAGATGAAGTGCATAAATTATGATTTATTTGTAGGTTATACATGGAGAAATATATATTAATTTAGTTAATGAAATCACTGTCCTGTCTTTGCTTTTAGGCTATTATGATCAGTGATCATGCAGTATGAACTTCTAGTCTAAAATATAAATCGCATACTGGTCTCACATCACATGTTTCATCTTGGAACATCAACAAGATTTTAAAAGGCACATGATGACAAGTGGGATGTCAAATGTGATGTAGTTTGAATAAAACATTGCACTTTATGGGGGATTGTTTTATTGTGGGAATGCAACAAATTTGAGGCTCATAGGAGATTTTGTTCCCCGCTCCAAACAAACCATTGAATTTGTTTCTTTTAAAGGTTTTGCCTAAATGTACAAAGAAGAATCCTATTAAAATGCAAAATAGTATATGGTACAGGTTTCCTTTTTCCCTTAAAACAATCAATTTGAAGTAATTGTAATGGCCACATTGACAGAGCGTGGAATTCTGATATCTTCTTTGAGAAGAGCTTGAGCATAGGGCTTGGAGGAAGAATGTCAGAGCTTGATCTAGGTCAGATCAGCTGGGGTGTTCCACCTTTTCATGACAAGGTGATGGAAATATATTTTATTTTACATTTTTTAAGGTCTATCCACATCCCGAAAATACCCACCAGATGTTTGCTAATCCTTCAATGTGAGCTGGTTTGAAAAATTCAAAAGGTGGATGGCGCTTTGTCCCTTACACAAAATTCAGATTAAAGCTGCTATCCTTGACACATTTGACTGGATTCCAGAGGGACAGGACACTCTTTTTAAAAATGGAGGAAAGCAGAGTCACAGAGTCCTGTTGAATTTGCATAGGAGCATAAGTCTGTTCACCAACTTTTGTGCTCGTAAAAAGGTAGGCACTTAGGCAGTTTAAAAAAACAAACACAAGGAATTCATTTTTCAGGTATACATTTCATCAATCACAAAAGGAACAGAGTGTGCTCCACAAGAGAATAACAATGACAGGTATTATAGATGAAAGTCTTTATTCTCATCTGTGATGTACATAGTAGTCTTATAAAGTTTACAGTTGAGGGAGTATATTGAATTGAGAATGCAAATAACACAGCTCAAATGTTCTTTTCATATGCAGTCTTTCAAACATAATTTACAGCGAACAAAAAACATAATGCTACACATTTTTTTGTTATATTGTAATGTAGAGCATATAATGATATAATGTATAGCTGTTGCCTAGAGGAAACCACAACTGCCAGAATAACATTTGAATTGTAATTAAATCACTCAAGCAAAACAGGTTAACTACCTTCAAGGGTGGGATGCATGTGAAGCACTTACTTGAAATGATCTCATATAGCTTTTTTAAATTCCACTTCTAATATTTAGATCGCAGTTGTTTCTTTTATATCAGACACAGGTTTTTTCCCTACCTTACATGTTTCCACCTACGTGCTTCCGTCTTCATCAGCTGTTTAAGACACGTCACACGACACCGAGTGACACCTCTGATGAAGACGGAAGCACGTCTGTCGAAACATGTAACGTAGGGAAAAAAGTGTCTGATATAAAAGAAACAACTGCAATCTAAGCAAAGTATAGACATTATGAACCTCATTGGAGCACTTCTAATATTTCTGAAATATTTTTTGACGTCGTTACAAAAAGGAGAATTGGCAATAGCTGAGAACAGTAGCATCAGCCTTAGCTTCCTGACTGTGAATATGTGAATGACCCAAATACTATCCCCACCTTGGACTAATATCTTAGCTTGTGGTAAATCTAATAAATATTAGCAAACCACTAGCTCTTACATTTATGCTATGACTTGTTGTTCTAATTAAGCTTTTCCTTTTCCACTAACTATCTAAACTAAACCAAACCTTGCCTAACTTTAACATGGCCCTAAATGCTATGAGTTATTGTAGCCAACCCCTTTACCCTTTGTGTAATGTCAGATCTCCTAGGTGGCTATTTAAAAAAAAAAGAAGGTTGGATGTGTTTTTTAAACACACTCACACAATGAGATTATACCACAGAGAACACAAATGACTTGTATTGTGCAGGGGAGGTCAAAAGTCCCAAGGCACTTCTGTGTAGTACAAACAAAAACAAAACAAATATATTAAGTATTACCAGGGTTGTCAACATTGGTTGGCTGGCTAAAATAAAATTTTAGAACGAATAGGGATAGATGCCTAGGGATAATTATATATAGGCCTAAATACATTGAGTGACAACATTTCAAGCATAAAGGGGACCTATTATGCTTTTCCTTATTTTCTGTTATATACTGTATATAATGTTACAATGTTGGATGTTCATATTAAACGTGGCCAAAGGTTCAAATAATGAGCTAAACGAATGATAAAGTAATCACTGTGTGCAAAAAGCTCAGGCTTCAGACTGCTCTGAACGCTAGGTTTCAAAAAAAAAATTCTACTTTCAGCACAAGCTGACATAACTCGGGACGGATTTCTTTATATGGTCATCTGCTCCAGGCAGTGACAAAAGTTCCTCGGTCAAAGACTATGAGGGAAAGATGATACATGCACGTCTTTACAATGAACTTTTTTCAAATAATAAGCAATCAACTATAACCGGTGGTGCAGGGAGATACTATACAGTCATTTGGCGCAGGAGAGTAACATTTTTGTAGTTATGTTACCTTTGTTATTTCCTGACAGCAGATGTTTTCCACTTCAGTCAGCATTTTAGCGCATTTCCCACACGTACACCAAACAAAGACGTCCTGCTGTAATGTTCGTGCTGTCCACTCTCATATTCCTGATCAGATTCGGGCTCAAACATGTACGGTTAGATTTGAGAAGTTGCCATTTCCAACCAAGAACAAGAAATTATATGTTACTTAGTAGGTTTACAGTTTGCTTTCTGAACCTCCACACTGGCAAGAGGATGTTGGCCAATCAGAAGAAAGTGGGCTTTTAGGGAGGGCGGTCTTAAAGAGACAGGAGCTAATACGGATTGTTTCAGACAGAGGCTGAACAGAGGGGTTGCATAAAGGGCCAGTATAAGATAAATAAGGACTTTTTTAAACTGTGAATCATGCAAAGCTACTCTAGTGAGTCCCAGGATAAACATAATGAACTGGAAATGAGCATAATAGCTCCCCTTTAAACTTATATGAATACATGAGTAAAAGTACTACCATTTGCTATGACATTTATTTTTTCCAGAAAATAGGTATTTGTTAGTAGCTGTCAACCGACAGACAAGACGAGTCTGTTGTGAAAAGGCATCAAACAACTCCCATGAAACATCCATGAAATGATTATGTTTGACTATTGTTTGCATTTGAGAATATGTATCAGAAGCTGTTGGTTTTATATGACTACAAGTTGCAGACTTCTGATCTGGTTTCATTTTAACACAACCCAGAGCTGTTCTGAAACATTAAAATATCGGTCAATCAAAAACATTGAGCCACCAGGTGGTTTAGTGAGCCAAGGCTTGTAACATCAACTTGTCACACTGGGTACATTTATACTGCATGCACGGGGGAGTTGGGTAAGTGGTGGACGCTTGGTCTCTGAGCTGGGCGCACACAGCACGTTTATTGTCCATAACACAAAACATGTACTAGCCGGCAAACTCAAATATACAAATTCTGGCTTTTCAGTAATCAGTCCTTCTTCCCTTTCTCCTGCATGTGTGTCAGGTACCAGCCTCACTGCAAGGCAGAAGCACTGTTAAGCAGCCACCCTGCTATCTTACAGCTGTGTCCGCCGATTGTTTAGCCGAGCCACACCTGGCTCTCCGCCTACAGCCTTAACTTCACCCCGCTGCCACACACACTCATACTTCAATTAATACGAGTTATCAGATTAAGGTGAAAGTACGATTAAAGCATTAGGTGTTTCAAATATGATTTTCTGTAATAACATTTTGTTTGATTAATATGCTTACAGAACAACTTGATGCCAGTGGTATTATTCTCAGTGGGTAATCTAAAACAGAAAATGCTGTAATGAACTCGTGTTGTGGACACAGTTTCAGCTTGCTAGGTCTTTGCTGAGCCCTGAAGTCAAGCAAAAGCCCAAATTATTTGAAATCAAAACAAAAATTACTTCCTAAACCAAAAATGGAAGAGGTCGTATGTAAAGCTGTCTTACTACTAAAACTAGTCGGATTATACCTGAAGGTGGGTTTGAATTAACATTAAAAAAAAAACAAGGTATGCACATCAGTACCTTTATTTTGAACATACATACCAAATTTCATGCAATGGTAACAAGGTCTTCTGTGTTTTTAGTTACAGGCATTTTGGTAGAGGTGTTCATGTTCACAAGTTATTCTACTCTTTTAGGCTAGAATAATGACTAGAAATGTGAATTGCTTTGAAAATCTCCTGAATGATAGAGTGAATGTTTGGGCAGTTGCCCTAATCTCTTTACAGAGTGAACTCAACATCTTGGAAGCACGACGAGCATTTCAAGAGATCTTCAGAACTGTTTGTGTTGATACTGAACTGAACTTGAACTGTTTTAGGTCTCATGGCTCGAAGGAATCTGATGAAGCACATACACAATAGTAACAGTCACATTTAGGAGATATAGGCTTATTTTATTATTCATTTTCCTTTGTAAAAAATAAGATAAAAACAACCCCAGGTTAATTGTCAGCCATGATTTTTGTTCAACTCGCCCCCTCTTGCGGTGTACGCATGTTTCGAAATTGGGCAGTTGGCATTGACATTGACATCCATTCTATAACAAACAAATGTTTAGCAGCTCCCATAGCTGTATATTTGTTTTGTCCAACACAAGTAAGCGCAAAATAAAATAAAAAAAACTGCCCTGGCTAGGTAGTTTTCCCACAAATGAACAAATCCATAAGTTTAGATTCTGTTTACACGCCGCTGCACATGTTCACGGAGACTGAGAGGCGCGCAGTTAGAGTTCTGAGCGAAGATAGCGGCTGTATGTACAGTATCTACCAACTGAACGCCGTAAGCGTAAATCTGTAAGCATGCGCAGGCATGTAAACGGAATCAGAATCGAAACTTGTGGATTTGTTCGTTTGTGGGCACTATTGGAGAAAACTACCTACCCGCGGCAGTTCAAAAGACACTCATTTGGAATAGAATGGATGTCAATGTCAACTGCCCAAATTTGGAACGCAAGTACACCGTGAGAGCTGGAATCAGGGCTGATTTACATCTCGACGTAGACAACTAACCTGGTGTCCGGCCAATTCCTTTAAGGAGAATGTCTGATATTACTTATCATTACAGCCTTATGATTTTCATTAATGTTACTAAAGAGTACTTAAATGTTGATATAAGTAGGGTGGACAGTAAATACTAGAACATTATAATAATCGCCATGTATTAGCCAGTACTTTGGAACCGTGATTCGATATGCATGTATGTGCGGTTGAGGAACAGGACTAGGCCTATAATAATGAGATCTGTAAGTACGGCTGTAGCTTTGTGAGTAGGAGAGAGATGAGATGAGGAGTAAAGCTGAAGCTGCAGCTGAGAGATTCCTAATTGATTTCAGAGGGAGAGGAGC
>OMKK01030060.1:0-12027 GCA_900302305.1 Polymixia japonica | reverse complement strand
CCTGTTGTCAAGGGTCTAATAAACCAAACAACATGTTGACATTTCATACCACGTGGCCAGACAACGCCAGACAACACAACAGTCAGTCTTGTCGCTGCTGTTGTCTTTTTTCGGTGTCACTCTGTTACTAAAGCTCTACACGCTCTCTCTCTCTCTCTCCCTCCCTCTCTCATTTTAAAACGAGAATAGTTGATAAAAAGCCAAAACACAGGTTTATCCTTTAATCCAATAAAACGGAACACAAGAAAGTGAGGCATTTTAAAATATTTTTAATCTTCATTGTTTAAGAATTCGAGATGTCAGCAATAGGTCTGCACATTTGGCTGGAAATCGTGAATACGTTACCATTGTCGGCGTGATCCCTGAGACCTTAAGGCCGCCCGGCGCTTTCAGAACCAGCCTGCTGAAATTTGTTCTGTCCAAGTCATCTACTGAGAATTTCTATTTTCTCCTCAGAGCAAATTACGCCCTAACTACCGGCGGTGACGGAGCAGGTCTAGCGTTTAAACAGACCGTTCCAACAAACGGGATGACCCGGGTTCAAACCCCACGTTCTGTAGCCAAGCCTGCCCTCTGACTTCCTTCCAAGCCGAACGCAGTTTCCCTACGGGGACGAATTAAGTATCGCGTTACGTTATTATCCATTTGCGTTGTTCGAGGGGGCCCACAACAGTAGCCGGTCGGGAGGCAGCAGGGCACGCACGCTGCGGTTTTGACTCCCGAATCCCCAGCTTTTTGAATACGAACGGAGTAAAATAAATGAAAACTCGTGGTGGGTTGCTGGATGTACGCCAGGACGTAATGCTAGTTAATTAGAGCCTCTGGATGACGTCTGCGAGGCCCATTTGTGTCGATATACGGTTAATCTCCCATCGTTAATAATTGCTGCTAAGTAGCGCGATGACGCTGATGTCTGGGAAGTGCGCTGGTGATTCATTTGCTGTCTCTTCTGCATAAGTGACAGACGCGCGTCTCATTGTGGATGCAGCGTAACCTTGGAGCAGTTCGCTCGAAACGCTTTCCTGTGGTTGAGGTGGTTCGCAGGGCAGTGTTTTTCGTGTGGTTGTTGTGTACCCGGCCTCGTCCTTTTCTGTTCACCGCCAATGTTTCTATATTGGATTGGATTCGCAGAACAGGTTGAGGTCTGTTGGTTCACCTGCTTTCACCTCTCACAATGGTGAGCGCGCGTGTGTGCGTGTGTGTGTGTGTGTGTGTTTAACTTGGGCCGGGATTGTGGATACACACAAGCTGATTAGGGGACAGCTTTCCAATAGGAGACAAATACATTGACCCCACAAAGGAAAAGGCCGGTTTTTGAGTTAGTGCTTGGGGTCAGGGTTATGGTTAAGGTTAATTGGGATTAGGATTAGGTTAGGCATGTATGGGTAAAGTTAGGGATACTAGGGATTGAATTTCCTTAAAGATGTCCTCCAGCCAATTTGACTTTTTTTTTAAGTTTTTCGTCAAGTGTAAACAGTTAGCAATCGAACCTCACACACTAGCAAAACCATGGCGGCTTGGAGAGTGATACGTCACTTTTTTTGCCAAGTACCATTTTAGGAGGAGCTTGAAATGTTGAATATTTGGCGCAAAAATCACTTAATTGTCAAAAATGTATGGTGGTGACTGGAATGGATTTACAGCAGCGGGGGTTGATGGGATGGGACAATAATCAACTGCTCACCGCAAAAAATACTGGAGGTGGGCTATAAATCAATGCGTGTGTGTGTGTTTGTGTGTGCATGTGTTGGACATGTGTCCAGGCTCATGGTTAAAGAAATATGTTTTTTTCTACTTTGTTTCAGTATTCAATGGCCGTTGATGCCGAAATTCATCAAATGTCATCAGTTGTGTTAATGTCAAAGCCATTTGCTATTCTGGCATATTTTCAGATTTTAGTGGACTTACTGTTTACCCAGCGCAGGCTGGCCCAGGATCTGTTTCTTTTTATCTTTCCAGCTGACTGACTGAAAAAATAAATACTGTTTTCTCCGACGGCCCTGTTTAAATATACTATATGTTCAGTAAATGTTTGGCGATGGTAAAGTAATAACGATTTCCTCTCTCTCTCTCTCTCTCTCTCTCTCTCTCTGTCTCTCTCTCCCTCTCGCTCTTTCTCTCTCTTTGTCTCTTTATCTCTCTCCTCCTCCAGCCCACCGGTTACATGGAGACATCCTTGTCCTACAGCACCATAGAAGACCTGCAGCTCCTGTCGTGGGACAATGCTCCCAAGTATTGCGTGCAGCTCAGCTTCCCTGGAGGAACCGTCCTACTGCAGGTAATTGGGCACAAGCCGCCCCAAACTCTACCGCATACAGTCCATCTGGTTACAGCATCTGGTTGTCTCCCCCCCCCCTCCTCCCCAATGGAAGGTCGTCAGGCGCTTTTGGACCAAAGCGTTCTGGGGACTTTTTTGAGAGGAACTACCCACTGGGGAGGTTCCCCCCGAGAACTACGAACCTTCGAGGGCTTTTTTTCCGTTTGCATTCGCTCCGCCAGGAACGCTGAAGTGACGGAAGCCGGCGGTTAGCATGCCAACGTCATTTCGGCATGAGGTAGGGTTAGGGTTAGGTGCAGGCCAACTGCATTGGCTCGTGCGTTCGACCAATCAACGCGCGCTTACCTTCTAGACCAATCACCGTACACTTATGTCACTCAGGGTTCCTCTTGTGCTGGGAGAGTACCTACCCTGAAGTAGGAGCTAAAAATGTCCCTCAGAACGGCATTCTAAGAACTACAATCGTTCTCAGTTCCTGCAGTGCGGACATAAATTAGGAGGCAGTTCCTCCAGCAGTTCTTAGAACTATGAAAAAGTTCCTCCGGTCCGAAAGCGTGAGATACTTCAGCCTTACCTGCTCCAGGGGTGTCGAGTAGCTGGCTAACAGAGGAGAAGGAGAATGTCACCCTTGGCGTATTACTAAAGTATATAAAGATGATTATATCAATCTGTATATCTATAGCTCACATACATAGAATGGCTCTAAAAAAGTATGGTTAGCCACTTGCTGAAGTCGCGAGGTGTTTAGCTAAGGGAGGGTGCAAATTTCTCATTCTGTTTTAAGTCTGGCTGGTCCTATGTAGCCAATGACACACTGTGCAAAATCCTTCCATAAGCTGTGGCTGTTTTAGAAGTATCTCTGCACATTGCATTTAACATGCATTGGTACTGCGGGATTGTCTCTACAATATATGTAGGCTAGTGGCTCTGTGGTGCAGTAACGATGTAGAGAGCGTGTAAAAAGCTGGATTTCTATGAAAGCTACATGGACATTGTGATACTGTTGAAAGCCCAGAACAATCTCGACTACTAGAACCTGTTCTTCCCTGTCTTGGCACAAGTAGCGGACACTGCACCATGTAACTACTAAACCCATTAGCGGAATTACCATTTGAAACATAACACAACCTTAATGGGTGTAGGGGTCAGTGGAGTATACCTAACCTCCTCGGTTATGTTTGCTTATGCCCGCCGTCTGCTGTCTGGAGTGCAGCCAGAAAAATTCAGTTTGTGCTTCGGGGGGGAACAGTTCCACTCGTTCCTACGCACAAGCCAGGATCAGTCAGGAATCCCACACGTCCTGGAAAACTGGAAAACCTGGCCTGCTGTGGCAGCCTTGGAAAACACATGGGAAATGAGAAAATCAATCAACTGCCACGGAAAACTGGAAATGGCGAAGAGGTGACAGATTAGGGATAGAAAAGCTGACCTCGGAAACTCCGAAAGAGTCGACCATTTAACTTTAGACTTAGTGACTCTAAGAAACTTGCAACTAGAAAGCCTGGAGCTCGGTTCATGATGTGAGCTCCTGATAAAAAGGAAATATGGGCAGGAGTTGCTGGCCAAATGCTTAACAATGCCAAGTGGTAAGCTACCCCTTACAGTGTGGAGAAAATGGATTTTAGGCCGTTTTGAGTGCATATTTCTTGTAGGCGTAATTTATGGGATATTTTTGGCCAGTGTCTTCATCTTGGATTGCTTTAAATCACTTAACAACTCTAAAAAGTAATTTAATGGGGCATTAAATGTAATTCCTAGTGCAAATCCATGGCTGATGTAGCAATAGTAAATGATTTTAATGTGAGCTATTTATATAACCATACTTACTGTACTTTTTACTGTTGTTATTTATTTATTTATTTATTTTATTTATGTCAATGCATCAATTAATTTATGACTCACTGGGGACGAAGGTGACTCCTGACAGTCCAAAGTGCTGCATGAGGTGCAGGTTGTCCTCTAAAACGTGACCAGGAATCGAGGCCTGTCATGCAGTGCGTTGAGGCTGGTTTCTCGCGTTGACGAGGAGGATGAAGGATGTATTTAAAAAATATTTGTTTTTGTTGTCATCTACCAACATGGAGGCACGTCCCTCTTAATCCTTGGCGAGTTCTAATGACCTTTTCAAAATGATCCACAGCAGTGTAATATATTGAAATATACAAACCAGCTTTCTGATATTATGCACACAACATAATAATGCCCTCTGGGTTTTGCCTCTGTTTATTGTTTTATTGCAGAAGTGCTGCATATAAGCTAGAGACAGTATGACAGCCAGTGGAGATTGAGTATACCCTTCCTGACTTCTCCTGACTTCCTGGAATATAATTGGCCAAAAACAGTTGAAACCTTTTCAGAGTAGCACATCTACCAAAAACAATGACGACTTTTCTCCAGAGTACCTCCTATCTCATTAAAAACAGCACATACTGTACAGGGACACAGTGTTCCTGCTAACTGGTGTATAACATGCACCAATTCTTGTCCTAAATACACACCGCACCTAGCCTGGTCTGACCTTAAAAGTTATTACACTTTGTTTTGTTAGCCATCCATTATTTTACTGTTAACAAACATTAGGACAGGTAGTAAAAAGTGCAAACATACAGAAAGCAGATAGCGAGCGCAGCGGCGTTCTGTCACAGGGTTCAGTCTGCTTCTGGTTCTTTGTCTTTAAGACTAACGTAACCCTTCACACTCAAATCTTTTGTTTCATTCGAATGTGCGGTTGAGTCGAGAACCATTGTTTAGCAGCCCGCGTGTGTATGGGTTATCTTTCTCTTAGCCTGACCGTTTTGTGTATGTGTGTGTGTGTGCGTGTGCGTGTCTATTTGTGTGTGTTTGTGTGTGTGTGTGTGTGTGTGTGTGTGTGTGTTGCTATAGGCTGCCAACAGCTACCTGAGGGACCAGTGGTTTCACTCCCTGCAGTGGAAGGTAAGGTTACTGTGTTCAACTATTAATTGATTTGTGTCATCAGCCCTATTAAAGCTCTCTAAGCAGCCCAGAAAGTAACTTTCACTGCAGCGAGGGCCCAACGCAAGTTTGTTTCTCACTGTTTGTGCCGTGCTCTAGTTTTAGGCTGCGTAGTTCCTCTGTCGCCCTTATAAAACCCACGGTCAGTGCTCACTAGGTGCAAAGTTACTTATCGGTATGTTTTACTCCACGAGGGCATTTCAAAAAAATCGGGATAACTCAACTGCTGATCTTAGTTCAGTTTTGCTTCACGGACGTTGTTGAAACACCTGGTCAAGGAGATCTAATTAGTGGCACCAGAGATTTTGCCCAAGAATGGGTGTTCTCAGACCAGTTCAACTCCTGAAGGCTAGTGAAGTATAGCCCTTCCATTCCTGGATCAGTGGTCCTATTCTTTAGAAGTTTTATACATATGAGCTCAGCATTCCCATTATACTATATATATTGTTTTTGTAAGACATCTTACCTTTCTATGTCTGATTTTCTCACCATGGGTCCTATTTGTCAGGCAATATCCAAATATCGTATAGAAAATATTACAATATTACATGCAGCACCGAATCTAAAAGGTTTTACAGTTGTGTGTTTCTCTTTCAGTGCTCTGAACATAGTGTAAACAATCCTGGGGGGGTGTCGTGGTGTTTATGTGTTCCTTGTAGAAAAAGATCTATAAGTACCGCAAAGTCCTGAACAATCCGAGCCGGTGGGACGTGGTTCTGAAGGAGATCAGAGCGCTGGTGGACATGGCCCTGACCTCGCCTCTGCAGGACGAGTCTATCCACCAGGCCCCACTGCACATCATCTCCACGCTGCTGGCTGAGGTAGGAACACGCACACACACACACACACACACTGTTTGATTTTAGTTTGATATCAGATGTTATACAAGATGTGTATAAATGGAAGGTCTCATGGTCTCTCTTTCCATTTTGTCGTTCCCTTACCCCCTTGGTGTTTGTCCTTCCCCTGGACTGTTGCCGTGCCGACCCAGAACACCAACCTCAGCAGTCAGGACCATGAGAACATCATCGTGGTGAGTTTGAGTTTCACTCGCATCACGTAACCGTGGTTGCGGTCGGAACTAGATATAGTCACGTAGATATGTGTTGTTTCGGCCGACATTAATGACCGATAGCATAGAACAAGTCCCATAAATCAATACCCGTAGCTGCTTATACAAATGACATAGAATTTTACAGCAACGTAAATTCAGGAGGAGCATCAAGCTAAATAAAACGAGTCCTGATGGGGTCAGTGATAATGAAGGGCAAAGTAGAGTCTTTTCTCTGTTCTGTATTCTCTTTTTCTGGAGTTTCTTTATCAACATGTATGAACATTTTTCAACGGAGCCGTCATTATCTACACGGCAGTATCTGGGAAAAACAAATGAGTTCAGTACAGTGCTGCTGTATTTGAGTTGCTCACCTGTAGGCTGTTTTTATAGGGCTTTACAACTGACAGACTAGCCCAGCCTCCTGGCCTGTATTGTTGGCCCACGGCCATAGTAAATGAAAGATAGGATAGGAAAATAGTACTGATGTGTGTGTGTTTGTGTGTGTGTGTGTGATCACAGGCCATTGCACCTCTCTTGGAGAACAACCACCCACCACCCGACCTGTGCGAGTTCTTCTGCAAGGTGAGCCGACGTTTGACACTGCCGCGTAACACACGCCGTTTCGAAACACAGGCCGCGTTTCGAGTGGGGGAAGCGCTCTCGACAGCGAGGCCGTTAAAGAGGCCGGCGAGGCAGGCGCGAAGGTTGATGACACAGAGGAGCACGTTGTAACGTATTTGAAGGGTGCAGCCCTGCTTACTCAGCGAATTAGTGTGCGCGACGCGTCACGACCATGTGGGTTTGAAACCTGGCTGGCGCGTTACCTTTCCTGTTTGTAAAATTACTTCACGCTAAAGGGACAAAAGAGGGTTTTTCCCATTATCAATGATGTGATGTTACATAATGCAAATGGAATATTTCCATTTGGTGGATTATTCGCTCCTTAAAAATTACCCTCAAGTGGAGTTAGCATTGTAAGTTCAGTTAGATATAGTGTTTTTATAGTAGCATGAGCAGCAGTATTCCTACAGAAACATACAATCTATTCCCGTTGACTGTTCATACCTTTGTTTTGCAGCACTGTCGGGAGCGGCCGCGGTCGATGGTTGTGATTGAGGTCTTCACTCCTGTGGTCCAGAGAATTCTCAAACATAACATGGTGAGAATGATTCTGTAGATACGCGCGTCACGCTAGTCCCTCCGTTCCTGGTAGCGTTGCAACGTTGCCGGAGGTTATCGTTTTAAAGTCTGTTGACGGCACGACATGTCACGGCCGACAGGGCTAGTGTCATGATAAGCAAACCAAAATCCACAGTAGATGTTTGGGTTTGGTTCACCAGCAGTCGCTGTTAATAAAGCACTGCGCTTAAAGCTGCTATGTGCAACATTTCTGTTATTTTGTGTTCAAACATAAACAAAAACCAACTGCGTACTATGCAAAGGTTCAGTGAGATATGAGCTTCACAACAAATGTCGGCCGCTTCAGGTCGGCCAGTGTGTTGATGTTCCCTCTTTTCCAAACCATATTTGCATTGCTGGTTCGACTCCTCCCAAGAATCTGTTCACCTGTAGCGTGTGAGGGTTTTTGATGGACAGGGGAGAGGACCAATGGAGAGGTGCTGCAGGGGAGGAGAAAAGTCCAGCTTGTTGTGAACTGTAACGGCTTGTTGTCGTAATTCCCCTCCACTATCAGTAGAGACGGAATAGCCCACGTAGGAGCTTTAAACACCCTATAAGATAAGGAATCTAGGTACAATGCGATGGCTTGGTAATGAGGGCCGGTGTTTTTCTCTGTTTTTCCATTTTCCATTTTCTCTAAATGTTCTGTTTTTTGGGCCTAAATGTTCTGTGCTGTGATCTCTCTCTCTCTTTACTGTTTCTAACTCTATCATTGTGTTTACTTGTTTATTTTGCTCTTTATATTGCTATTTTCGCTTTTTCTTCTGTCCCTTGTGTTCTGTTGTGTTGGTGTTGTTCGGACTGTCTTTTAACCCCATTTGTAAAGCACTTTGTTGCAAACTGGCTTTGTGTCCTAAAGTGCAATATAAATAAAACTTGTTTTTTCTTTTGGTCAGGACTTTGGGAAGTGCCCTCGATTGCGTCTCTTCACTCAGGAGTACATCCTGGCCCTCAACGAGCTTAATGCAGGGATGGAGGTCGTCAAGAAGTTCATCCACAGGTGAGAGACAGTACTGTACCAAAGTCCAGGCAATAATACAGACAAATAATATAATATTGTGTATTGAATGTATGTTTTGAAGTAGGTTTTCTGATATCTTAACGAAACGTGGAAAATACAGACCAAATTCTGTGGCAAAATAGTGTGTTTATGTAAACGTGTGTTTTGCAGCATGCACGGGCCGACGGGGCAGTGCCCTCACCCCCGTGTCCTACCCAACCTAGTGGCCGTGTGTCTCGCTGCCATCTACTCCTGTTATGAGGAGTTCATCAACAGGTCAGTGATACATGCACACACACACGCACACACCGTTCCTCCCACAGAAGGCGGTCACAATCACTCACTCTGCACGCGCTTACGCCACAACGCTGACGCGCGCGCGCATGTGCGACCACACGCTCTCATCTTCTATCCTGAACACGCTGTTCAGTCCGTAAGCTCCGGGCTTTTGGGTCACCACCGTCTCATTTGATCCTTTTACCTTTTCACCTGTCCATCTGTCCACCTGCGCATCCCCTTACCCTTTCGCTCACGTCTGGACGTGTTGTTCAGCTAGCCCGTACAGTATCGAGTCTGAAGGTCAGCCCCGCGGAAACGTCTCGGCTTGCCTCGCTCAACCTCAGCGGGCCGTGTCGCCTTTTGACCTTTCTGTCCCGTTCGTTGCTATGACGGACGGGCTGACGTGGATTGGTGGGGCCCGTACGGATTTATGACGCCAATCTATGCAGCAATGTGGATTTTAAAAACTTTTAACCGGCCTGGTAACAAGTTCTAAAATGTGACCGCGTCAAGTGTAAGTGTGGAAATTGAATTGTGTTTAACTTCGACTCTAATTTAGGCTTATTTGACATGGAAATTAAGTTATCTAGATGGTTTCAGAATTGCTTCAATATTACCAGGTGTCCACAGCTGTGTGTAATGTGCCCATGTGCTCTTCTTGATTAAGTTATTGATTTTAAAAATAAAACTCAAAGGGTTATGCCCTCATTTAAGAAAATCTGAATGAACTACGCTGCCTTATACTGTGTTTGTTTGTAACAATTCTTTGAGTAAACAAGTTTCAAAAGTGATGATTTTTTTAAATCCCAGAATGCTGTGTCTCAGATTACTGGTAATTGGTAATTCTACCAATACAATTGGTAATTGGTACAATTGGTAATTCAGGCTGGAATTGTTACCAAGGCAGTTGATGAACATCACTGATAAGGTCATTCTGGACAGGATAACAATAGCAGAAGTGCTCAGGGAAATAGATGACAGTCACCAGACCTCCCCTGGTAATACTAACACTGTCCAGAAAGGGCTTCAGGTTACATTATGCCTACAGTTCAGGAAAAAAAGTGTTTGATGTAAGAAAAATCCATCACCACTCATTTGGAAGTGAACAGTTTCTTTCTAATTGTTCAGCGTTCCTCCAAGAAACACATCAGCCGTTATGTGGAGCCATTTCACACCAACAAGTAACATGTTCAAGGCTGTTTGTTCAGCTGTTGTGGAGTTCGGTTTATTCTATCCTTTAACTATTCACATTTTTCCACTAATTGGAAGGGATCTCGTGGGATTATTGTTACTACTTCTTCCAGTGAATGGCTTCGTAGTTAACGAGACAGAGTGTCAGGCTATTCTTCCCCAGTATATATTCTCAGGAGATACTACATGACTACATCGTAATGGGATACCTTGCAATTTCTGTTGTTACCTACCATCACTTTCTGTTGAGTGCTGAATATCTCCTTCGTTGTCACATTTCAGATTGACTATTTATTATATATGAGAGATATATCTTAAGGGGCTCATTGGTTTGCTTGGTTGTTGTTTGGTTGCCTCATCATGCTTTTCAAGTGCCCCTTAAGGCAGAGAAGAGATGATATAGGATGAAGACGGAACAGAACAGGCCCCCGGGCTCAGCATTCAACATCTGCGGTTTCACTGTTTTCCATTGATTCACTTGTCATGTATCATGGAATACTTGGGGAATTAAAAACAGCGGTTTCCAAAACATTAAGACGCACTGCACTCAGCCTCCGTAGTTAGTTAGAGGTAAAATGGCAAAACTACACTGCTAGAGCACTTCAACTAACCTGACACCAGACCTATGTAAAACAAAAATTAGTCATTTTTAGATTTAATAATTTAATACAATAAAGAGCCATCTGAAGTGTGCTTGGCTTTTGTAATTTAGTGTATTATATCAGACAAGTCATTTCACTTTAAATTCAGTCAATTCAGGAGATAAATTGTCTCCAAAGTATTCTGAACTGCCATTATTAGTTACCAACTCAGGGTGAAGGCTCTGTCGTTAACAAATGAAAACCACTGTCTATTTCTATTTTTAATGTCTGAATTAAAAGTTAACCGATCCCAACGCTTGTTTTTATATCTAAGTGGCTGCTATTTGTTTCCGGTCTTTTCCATTGACGTTCACTACCCAGTACCTTCTCCTCCTTAACCAGTGAGCCCGCCTCCCTGAGGAGGAACTCTTATTAGCTAATTTTTCTGTGTATCCTTTGTACACCTGGGAACAATTACCCTGATACCTATCTCTCCCGGCTCCATCACCCCAGCATCCTTCTGTCTCTTTCTGTTCCTTTCCCATAATGCATTTCTCTTTGTTACTGTAAGGCCACCGTGCGCTTGCTTTCGTCAGAACTCTTGACTGCGGAATGAAGTTCAACTGTGGTCAAACTATTTTCATGTCTATTTGACGTGTTGTGCATGGACACTCCTGTGTTCCTGCATTGCTTCAGGGGCCGGTTTCACAAAGATAGACTTTGACTATGGCTTAGATATAACACATAGTCAGACTTCAGATAGACGTCTAAATACATCTGTTGCACAAAGCAGTTTAGTACTTGACTATCTTAAGCAGGACTACGGCACAGTGATTTCTGGATAAATTAAGACTTTTTTCAAAGTAAAAAAATGGCCGACCAAGTAACCGCATCCAACCGCTCAGCTACAGTATGTTTACCCCAGCAGAAAATGTTTGTCTTTTGGAAGAATTAGTTACAGTTACAAGGACATTTTACTTGAAAAATCTTTCCCTTCTCACTGCTCTCTCTATAACAATGTTAGCAAACCACAAATTATGAACCATGTTTTCCTCTTTTTTGTTGATGGGTACTGCTGGTCAGCAGGTGTCACTGATTGTTACCGTGGTAATATGGGTGTTAGCCTGGGGGTAAGGTGTCTAATTGTTTTGTCTTAAAATTAGTCAGTCTTTATTTTTGTGAAATGGTCTAACTTGCATTAGACTAAGCTATGATAAAAATGAAGACTGGCCTCACACTAAAGACCAGTCTAAAATATCTTTGTGAAACCGGCCCCAGGGTTTCATATGTGACCTCTGGGAATTACACCATCTCTTACTCACCTAATCTCCCTCTTCTTCCTCCCCCCCTCTCTTCTCTGTCTCTCTCTTTATGTCTCTCTCTCTCTTTCTCTCTGTCTGCCCTCTCCTCTCTCTCTCTTCTCTCTCTCTTCTCTCTTTCTTTCTCTCTCTCTTTCCCTCTTCTCTCTCTCTCTCTTCTCTCTCTGTCTCTC
>OMKK01030059.1:4611-15577 GCA_900302305.1 Polymixia japonica | reverse complement strand
AACTGCAGACTCTCCGTCGAGGACGACGAGGGGCGCTCACGGGCAGAACAGGTACCACTGCTGATGGTTCAGGATAACGTTCCCAGGAAGTTGGATGTATTAGGATGAGCCGATATGATATTTGAATGTCAAATTCAACAAAACCAACGATAACGTTATCACGCCCGCTGGAGTAAGTTGCATATAACCGTTGATCCAGCTGTTTCTTTTATTACCTTCCCTTGCATTTAAACAAGAGCTCTGTGTGTAAGACCGTAAGACTGTGTAAACAAGGACAGAACCGAGAAGCCGTCCGGTTACTGTATGAGACGTTACTGCATGCGAGTATGCAAACGCATGACAGAATTCCTGTCGGAGGGGCAGAAGTCTGTCGCCTGCCCCACCCCGGCAAGCTACAGTACTCCTCTACGCCCCGGGGGCAGCAGCTAGTTCTGAGAAAGCATGGCAGAGAGCTGATGAAGTGAAGTCACCATTTTAGGTCATGCTCTAGATGGCAGTAACAAGAATGGGCTTCATTCTAGTCATCTGGGCCTACACAGTGAGAGAGAAGGCCTATTGTATAAATACTAGAACACTACCGAACAGTACAGGGTCACTTGAAACGCACAATCCAGAAGGACCAACAATAACTCTTGTAGAAGGTTGTCTACCGAATGTATTGGTGGTGTTGCGAAAGCACTCCTATAGCTGTGGTCGAAGTTGTGTGAACCTATAAGCTTTTAAGTCTGGAGAGAGAATTGTTCGATCAACTAAGGGCTGCCAAGTCTCGGTTCTTTTTGCAGGAATACACCGTTCAATTTAAGATTCAATGTCGTTTTTACAGAATGACAGATAAACCAATTCATGTAAACTTTCTCCCAAATCCATAAACCAGAGAAGTAAAACTGAAACCTGTTCTGTCAACTGGTACAGTAATGTGTCTGGAGCCTCTCCGTAGACAAGATTAGACACCCTTTGTGGACCCAAAGAATGTTTGTTTATGTTGCTTTTATACCCAAGATTTGTGAGATTTGTTCTGCGTTACGAGAATGCACCCTTACCCACGGATAAAAATGTGATTATCTCTCACACTTTATATCGAGTGACATCACGAGTTAGAGACGTAGTTCTCCAGGTTCTGGCTTTGAAAATGAGTTGATTATTTTCACGTGCTGATTAGACCGTCCTAGAACATGGGCCTAACATTTACAAATACTTAAAATGACTTAAAACCATCCCAAGATCATTAATGTATCCATCAAGCTTGCACGTATGTATGTAGTGCATCCTAATCACATCCATTGGTGTGGAGTGGTTGATATAAGTGAAAATAAAGTTAAGTTAAACTAAAGTTAGATTAATTTAATGACACATGTTCCAGCTAATCCCAGAAAAGAACTCAAAACAGAATGTTGCTCCTTTTCTGCAACCGTGTCTACAGAGAAGAGAGCAGGTGAGGAGCTCTGCGAGTCTGACCAACTCTAAAAGATGGACCCAGACATACCTACGAAGAAGGTCTCAGGGGCGCCGTCACCCGTCAGGAGCTGGACCGTATCCGGGTCGAGCCTCAGCCATAGACCAACTGCCAGCACCAATGAGCCCGACAGCTGAGAAATGAAAACACAATTAATATTCACTGCATAATTACACCGTCCTGCCGGTATTTCACCACGGAACACATTTGGATCCAACGTTGCCTGAAATGTAAACTTTAGGCAGATTCGTCATGAAATACGAATAAAAACGTCTTGAAATAAAGTTGGACTGCGTAAGATGTAATTCGGTGAAACGACTAATTCTGGTTTAAGTGATGAGCCATGATGAGGTTTTATTCTGGCTGGAGATGGCACTTAATGTAGAAGGGAGGTGAGAACCAGAGTGGCAGGTGTGATCTGTCTGATTAGTCTCAGCTCATCACAACACTGAGAGCAGCGTCGCACATCGCTGCTCCACGGGCAAGATTCACCAGGAATAAACCCATCGATTGAAACCCAAGAATATGAAGTGGCGTCATCTTGACTCAGGTAATCTTTCTGTCCTTCTAGTGGAACATAAATAGCATAATTCTGTTTTAAACTCCTAGATTTAACACATGAAAAGGTTATTATCGTTTTGGTTTTTTTTATCAATAGTGATGGTAATGAATAATGTTTTGCAGGTATTTTTGTTGTTGTTGTGATTTTCAGATATCTCTATCTCAAAACAACAGGTGGATTTTGCTCCTTTGTTTACAAACAATTTGGATGAGAACAAATTATTCGCAGATTAAAAATGCATTTAAAACTCATGTTTTGCTCTTTCGTGGTGCCAGCCATTGTATCAGGGGCCAAGTCTGCCACTTTACAAATGGAACAATTCCAATGAAATAGAGCTCTTAGTGGTTTGAGCTGCAGCACAGTGACGGTATCCGCTGTGATGTCAAAGGTGGCACCATTCCTAAACACAGCCTTTTAAGCTAAACTCTGGGAAGAATACTAAATGCCAATATTTTCAGTTAAAAAATGATAACATGAAACCGCAACCAAACCAGAATCGGTTAATTCTACCATCCTTTGCTGGCCTAAGTGCTTCCTATTCATACGGCCAGTAGCATAGAAAAGACCAGCTACTGAGAATAAAAATAATGAGAAGAGGAGAAACAGTAGTTTATGTTGTAACATGGAGTATCAGAGTAGCAACAGTAGCAACAGTGCTCCTTCTCCCATGATGCATTTCAGCCACAGGCTGTGCCAGCCTCACAGAGCTTGGGTGATGTAACTCAACACTGCTTGGCTGCTTGTTGGCGCTGCACCCCAAAACGACAGTGTACTGTACGCCCCTTTTGGCTTCGCTCACAACGTACTGTTTTTAGTCCCAAAACTCAACAACAAAGAGGCCACTGTCTGTTTGTGTGACACCACTTTGGAGACAAATGATTGTCTCACAGGGGCACATATCACTATGCATCCGATTAAAGTAAAGATACTGTATCAATTAGTTGTAATACATAAATATTTGATGAAGCCAATAACATCAGAGTCCATAATGACATTTTATTATGGTTATATTTATTTGATTCCTCTATTTCACCATTTCAATCTGACCAGGGTGAGAAAATAGCAATATCTAAACAAAATTCTTATTGTATAATGACACAATATAAGGTATTACCTTCACTCGAGAAGGTGTGGAGATCTGTAATACTTATAAAACTGTAAACTGACACATTTGTACATAAATTCAAATTGGCTTCAAAGTTTTGTGTGAAAATATGAAAATCATGTTTGCCAGATGTTTTCACACTAATGTATATACAACACGATAAGACCCAGCTCAAGTCGGTAATGACAGTGATCTATGGAAAGATTACGGCCAGTAGATTAAATGTCATTTCACAACAAGCCTTTGCTTATTGCTCTGTAAGACATAACAACTGATAAAACACCGGAGCAAACTGAAGCATAACAGTCATTTTCTTATGGTTAAAAAAAAATAAATAAAAAAAAGTTGTACCCAAAACAGATGAACCCAGTGTAAACGCCACACCTTCCCAGAGCTGCAACAGGAAAGTCACATCACACTGCCAGATTGGTTGAGAGGGGACCAGAGCAGTTACTGGTTTATGATGGAAATATAGCAACAAACTGCAGTTCTGTGCTGTGTGTTGTTATATGACTATGGGAAACCATTTAAAGCAACACTATATACAGTAAATAACTTTTACTGTATTCAACTGGCTAATATAATAAGATATCGTTTTATGGATAAATGGATTTAAGGCCATCTTCATTCATTTTGCAATTGTTAGTAATTGACGTTGAAGTGAAGATGTGATTGGATTTAGAAGAGGGGAGTGGATTGAGAATTATGTCCTTGAGGAAATATCTACTATAATAAACAGTTCCGTGTTGTAAGATGGTGAAAGTAAGAGAGAGGGAGAACTAGTGTAGCAGGTGGATGGGAAGTCTGCACGCCTAGTACCAGCGAATTCATCATTTTCTCAATTGAGCTCAGAAGCGTATTTTCACACATTTGTCCCACTAATAACACCATTGTTTGACATTTAATGCTCATGTAAAACAGGAGTAGGACACACAGGTTTTTTTTTTTTTAACCATCTTAAAAACGAAAAATAGAGCCTGGACAATATAACAACAGCATGGAAAACAAAACCTCTCTGCAGCACATAAATTGACATAATTACCCTATTCAAACTATCAGAGTAATTTCCTTCACTGGGAACAAAGAACAATGCATCGTTTGAGCTTATGAAAGCAACATTGTTTGCATGCAGATCATCATTACCCGTTTAGAGCAGGACTTACCCAGAATATGAAGTTGAAAACGAATAGGAGATATTTCACGCATTTCATCCCGCCCTGCACCTTACCCATGCTGCCAGATGATTTCTGGATGCCGTGATCTAAACGATATGAGGTTACCACTTCTCTACCCGAGTATCTTTGCAAACGCACACTTCTGTCAGTGGGATATCAGCCGTACAGCGACGCGCACCGCTACACTAAAAATGATAACATTGGAATAGGGCTGCACCGGGTGCGCGCTTTCTGGGACCGCCCACTTGCGCGTCACGGTACACTAAGGCCTGGGAACAAAACATATACAGTCTGCAATTGTGATCATGTCAAAAGCTATCTATCATTTAGCCAAATATTAGTCAACGGGGGAGACGATAGGCGGATTAAATTATGACCTTCTCTCACTAAATTACTTCAATCACTTGTTTAAAACTAAATTGATGGATCATAAATGCATGGTTAAGAATCAACTCACCTACATGATCATTAATGTCCAGAAATATAACAACACATTTTATTCACATTTTTGTTTTTGTTTTTTTGTTTCTTCAAATCATCCTCAACTCAGACCGCATTTTTAATCTGTGTTTGTTATGGAAACATTGGATCTGTGTGTAGTTACCTAAAACAGGTTCCAAGCCAATGCCCTTACCCATGACCGAGTTTTACCCTTGCCTTGTGTTAATCAAGGAAACACCTTTATATTTTCTCATATCTGTTATTCCTTATATGAACTAGGCCTATAATGTAAATTATACCTGGAATGCAGGGAGTTTAGTGACAGAACTCTATATGAATTCACATTTGACTGTAAGGAGATGAGTTGTACTGTCAGAGCAGATTTGGCTGATGTTCTACTGCTGTGTTGGTATATTAGTTAGTCCTATTTATCTCTATTCTTTCTTTGCTGCATTCTATTTTTAGTTGCTGCAATAACCTAATTTCCATACAGGGGTAACTAAAATCTATTCTAATGTAATCTAATTCTATCAGACAGATATAGAGTACACATATAGAATGATCACTAAAATACAATCAGAATAACCAAATTGAGCTCGTAGTTTTTATTGACGTTCACCGTGTCTGAACTGGTACTCTCACATATCAGGCCTCGGAAATATGACACAACAGCTTAATCATTGTGTTTTGCACGAAGAGGTGTGGACAGCGATATCTTTAAACTCTTCGGTTTCCATACCCCCGTGGAAGGTCCTTGAGATGAATCCTGCTTCATTAATATTAGTCTAACGTCATTTTGGTTATCCCATCCTGTTATTATTCAAAGCTGTAATTATCATAATGGAATTATATACAAACTGAACCCATAGCCACAGGATACAGTGGAGTCGAAATCCTATTATACTTCCATAACCCTCTCTCACCTTCCTCTTTTATACTTGATGTGTAATCAAGTAATATCACAGCCTAATCTCCATATGGTGCAACTGTGAGACAGAATGACAGTCTAGACATCAGAGGTGATGTAAAGAGGTGGTGATGTCAATATTATTGATTAGGGTGCTTTTATGAAGTAATGCAGTGCAAGTCAATCTCATCCCGGTTCCTGGACAATTAGTCAACAATCCCTTGGATCTGTGAAGTGGCAAATAACCTTTCTGATTTAGAGATGGTAAACAAGACAGGGACTGGAGGTGGCAAAACCTTGGAAAAAATGTGCTATTTGGTGAAGTTTTATGTGATACAGATTCAAATACACTATTTCCTTCGATCTCTTGTCTATGTGTGTCAGTTGAAAACTGGAATCTGGCATTTGCAACTTTATCACGCAGCATTTACATGGATAAAGCAGGTAACTAGTCAAATAAGTGGCTGCAGACTTCAAGGTTCACCCTTATCGCCATCTAGTGGACAGAATGAGAAGTCTGCAGAAGCAGTACTTAAATTCTCCCACATACCTTAACAATTGAATGAAACTAGAATACTTGAATATCATAATTATATATAGCATTATAACATCTTATCCAATCAGTCAGTCTAGGAAGGTTTGTGAAGGGAAACTGTATACCCTGAGGTAAAGGACCGGAACAACGTCATTACCATGAGTCAGCCAAGTCAACACATTATTCACGTCTTGAATAAGCAGTGGTCATGATGTTTGGCTTGGAAAAATATATGTTATGGTACATAAAGTGCATCTGTCTTTATCTTATTAAGATTACTTTTCTTAATGCAAAAGTTTTAACTTTACTTTTTCTTAATGTAAGTACATGTCTGACATATCTGACTTGCAAGACAGACACACTTGCACGATTTGTCATTTACTTACCGTCATATGCAAACACTCATTGCGTAAGCTTCCTGTAAGCCTCGGCAACAAAGTCGCTGAACCACATCAGACAACAGAAAGAGGCAAGCACAAGCCTATTCCTTAGGTCATGCGTCTGTTGATTTTGGAAGTTTTCCATTAATGAACGTCTGCAGAAAGAAGGTGAGCTATGTGAGCATGTCATTTCATTTAAATCAGTAAGTAAAGTAGCCTACGTTGAAAAGGAAATAGCAAAATAAACACATCAGGTGGATACAGGCATGTTTAGCTCCTTAACCGCCACCTTGCGAGTCGAGATCCCGAGAATCCATCTTGTCAGGCTTCAATTTAATGCCATTGTGGCCGAACCACAGCTGGTTCAGACCAATCAGCGTCCTATGAGTATAACTGCTGGCATGGTTTAGCCTGCGGTTTAACCCGTGATAGATGGTTCTGTGTAACCAACCATCTGGCGCGTCAGGTTATAGCTGCATCCCAATCGCGAAATTCTGCAATATATGCAATGAACAAAATTAATGAATTAAAATTGGTCAAACAGTTTTATCAATTTGAACACTTTCAAATTTGACTGCAATCAGTTACAGTTGCATTAGCCTACAATCTTCGCTTATGTTGAATGATGACAGTTTTGCTATGATGTTAAACTAATTTCTTTTCAAATGTCAAAAAAAAGACAAGACCTATGACAAGTAAAACGTATCCAGCATCATGCAATGGATGAATAAGTGGTAAAGGACATCACTCAATTATTGTCAATGTTATAGGCCTACACATCATGATAAGTGTACACATCAATTATGAGATCGTCTCTGTCATAAAATAATTAGATAGATCATACTCCCTTAGGGCTCTACATAATTTTCAACTCTGCCCCAAGGACAGTCAATGTTATGTGTTTGCATTAGTACCAAGACGTTAGGTCAAGTGTCACTAGTTTCCATCTTCATCAGGGTGTTACAGTTAATCAACTGGGCTACATCAAAATGAAAAGAAATCCCAGTGGATTGTCTTGCGGATAATTTCTTTACATGCACACGAGTTTCATCAGGTATTTGGTGGCTTTAGTAAACACAAACAATTCTCCCTTCATCTTTATTACTTGGTTGTAAAATTCTTAACTTTAAACTAAAATTTTACAAGTATTATCATAAAAAGATAATTGAAAAAGATGTTTTTGAGTGCAGCCAGAACTCTAGGGGGCAGTATTGCTTTTTGCTTTGACCGTTGCAGCAGTCTGCCAAAGTGGAATGAGGACGTTAGGATCCTTCACATGTTGGTGTGCGGATTGATGTGGATTTAAAGTAAACACTAACCAATAGATGGCTCTGAAAAGTCATATTCACAGTTTACAGTTTTGCAGTTTTAATGGTGAAGATGCTCTCTGGGACCCTACAGGAAGTCTTTGACTTCTGTAAACATGAGCTCATCAGCTTGTTGTTAACTTAGTCAATGTGGTGCTGATTAAAACTGCCTGAAGTCACAGCGTAGGAGAAATATGTCACCATGATACGAAGTACAAACTATGGAGGCTTAACAGTTGCTTTCTGATTGAATCCCCTGTCTGAAATGTATTTGGTGTAAGTGCTGTTTGGACAACATTAAAATGTTATTTGCTAAGCTATTATACAGCTAACAAAACACAACACAGTACAATTAGTCAGATATGTAGTGATATTTAACAGTAAACATATTTGTTTGTGAATAGATTATTATTTGTTTGCTTATTTGTCTACTGTGGGATGAACAGCAGCACAACATTGACAGCAAAGCCAAAATACTGGGGGTAAAATTAAGCCATGTGATTTTTATCTTCTACATTCCTTTGAAGTTACGTTGCAGATTAAAATAACGCTTCATTTCTTCCGTCTTGGCAAAATGAAAATCCACAGTCCATCATTTTTCCTCTCGCGTGACGTTCAGTCGTTCCTTGCTGTGATTAACAAAACGCATTCAGAGAACAAATTCTATACCACACACAGTGCATGTTCTTCATAATAAATAACAATATCAACAAACACAATAACAGATTAACAAAAAGGTTTGCTTACATTAGACTTGGCTCAAATAGTATTTGCAAATATGAAATTGGTTTGCCTCAGTCTATCTATAGGTGTTGGATGGGTGCGTTATAGGACAATACAATGAGTGACAGAAAGTTTAGACAACTAGGGTGAATTGTCTGAGTGATAAACCATCTGCCCTGATAACAGCTTTAAACAAATGCCTAGTTACAAGTATTATTTGACCCAGGTCTGGTTTATATACATGCAGTCCTGATACTTTGACATATACCAATAATTTACTTTGTGCAGAAGGTGAGGAGAAGGCTTTGGTATGTTATGTAGAGACCGTCACAATGTCAACGTTTGTGTGTGTGTGTGTGTGTGTGTGTGTGGACGGTGATATGCTGGTAAAGTCCTCAGACCTGCGCGGAGTCACTGCCTCCATGACTTGCGGCTGAGCACGCACACACAGGCCACGTTGATGCGTATGAGCCTCCACGCCACCAGGTTCCTAAATGAAGTCAGTGCCCGCACGAAAGTGTGCGAGTTGGTGCAATAGGAGTTCCAGTGTCTCCCGTCGATGCCCAGGCAGCCCGAGCTGCCCTTGCGAGCGCTGTGACACGTCGTCTCGAAGAAGTACTGCTTCTTGTTGACATTGTTGATGTTCACGTCCGGGAGCACCGTCACCTCGTTGCCCGAGATGTCCGTGGCTTTGGTCTTGTTGCCCACCCAGACGCTAATGCTGTCGCACACCGAGTACACCCCCCGGTGCTGAGGCTGTCCGGCCCGCCTACGGGTCCTGCTGCTCCCGGCCCCCTGCTGCCCTGCCGGCTCCGCGCTGGGAGGCTGGGCGCTGAACAGCACCCGGGGTGAGCGGTAGCGGCGCTTGGTGAAGAGTTTGGGGTCCACTGTGGGGACGGAGCTCGGGGTCCTGCCCGTGTCCCGCTGCTGTCCTGCTGTGGAGGAGCAGGAGTCCCCTCCGAAGGTGGCCACCGCCTGGACGCTGATGACGAGGAGCAAGACCTGCATAGACGACCTCATGGGCACGCGACCTGGAGGTGACGACAACGGCATAAACACTGCTCTTATTACCGATACAAAATGCGCACACACACACTTGTCTTTGCCGTGATCAGTTGAAATTCTGAAGTTTTAGTACTTAATATTAACATTAGTTCTTTATATTAACAGGTATAGATGCTACAAGTAGTTTCACTGATGTTTACCGTTACTCTTACAGCCGTTAAGGACGTCCAAACTAGTTTAAAAGTACTGCGATGTAATTATGTTCTAGTTATTTATTAAGTAAAAACACTCTTTTTTGATGCACTTGATGACTTTCTGTAGACACAGTTAGTTGTTTTTTGTACTTTGCCATGCTGTTGACATCTTTGCTAGGATGTGTCTACAGTATATAGGGATATTGCTACTCTGGGAGGCTCCTTTTAATGATGGTGTTGTCTGTGTTTGTTGAGGATATTTGCTGCAAGGAGAACGTACCCTTATGGGACGATAACGATTTGACTTCACTTATCCATTAAAGGCACAATCCGCAGTTGTTTTTAAATTGCTGCCGAGTTGCGGCTAGGCAAGGAATTACAGCAACGTTGTTTTGGTTTGCACGTTGCCTCAGTCACCGTCACCGTTTACGAAACAAACAGAAGTGGGGCGACGTGACCGTTGAAACAGGATTGTGCCTACAGCTTTACCCACAGGACACTGTTATGACAGTCTCAGTATGACAGTACGATAGTTTCTTCTCATCATGCTGTAACACACAGACCAGAATGCAACACTGCAGCTGTCTTTACTGACTTCATGACAGTATACCAAGAAAAACAAACGTGTTGACACTTGTGATGCATGCCGCAAGCATGTTGCATAATGTCAGTTTTACTGTATTATATGCTATGTTTTCCTCAGGTTTCATTGTGAATGCAGAACTTACGGATCGAAAATATGATCACGACGACTCAAAAGAGGCCCGTAAAAGCATCACATGAGGCATAATCACACCAGTCCATATCTGCGAGGCCTCCCGTATTCAACGTTAAGTACCTTCTCATACAGTACCTCTCTGCTCTCTAACCGTTAAAGCGCGTTGACTGGTGTTTTACCTATACGGTGTTTCCAGGTGAACTGCAGCCGTTTGGCTCCTAGAACGTGTGTTTAGAACACGCTGTGTTCCAGACTCCTGCCATTAGGCCTGGCTGTAGCCCCCATTCAGCACGGCTCTGCCTCTCCTCTGCTCTGCCTCTTCTGCCCTGTTGTGAGACAAGAGAGAGCGTCTCAACCGGCTCGTAAAAACCCATTGTAAACAACGTTTCGGTGAGACTGATACCTGGAGAGAGTGTTGTTACGTGAAGTCCAGAGAAACTGACACACAAAGATGTGGAGTA
>OMKK01030058.1:0-23277 GCA_900302305.1 Polymixia japonica | reverse complement strand
ACACACACACACACACACACACACTGTGACGCATCCTGTGGTGGAAATATGGATGTACAACTAGATCATGGAAAGATAAATGTAACTAAAAGTCCAACAGATGAAAAACATTTGGCCTGAGTAGGGCAAACTTAAGACAACGACAACTAACTTAAAAGATGCTGACCGAGGACGGAATTTAATTCCAATTTGTAACTACTAATAAATTTCCCAATAGACGCGTTCTCTGGAATTCCACATTCCACTGTGATTCACGTGTCTCTTCGTCTCTCTGTACTGTACCAAAAAAAGCGGAAACGCACATCTCCAGGCTCATGACGAAGTAGAACTAGGTGTAACATTCCAGCTCTGAAGAGACTCTGCTGGACGCGGTACGACAAGGCAGAGACTGCGTAGTGTGCTGCAATGCTGCTGACAGGACTTTCTTAGCAATGATAAAATGATTAGAAACTGACAGCCTAGGCAAGACTACATCAAACAAAGACACACCCTTTACCACATCAGATCACCGGCACACCTGAGTCCACACAGCGCTGACTCTCACAGCGATCAACCGCACACAAAAGACACAACTTGACTGATCCTGTTTCATTTGAAAAAGTGCTAAAAAGCAGACAGGAACAGTAAGATAGTGTGAGATGGAGAGGGACATCGAGTTCCTGGCAGGCCTGGCCCAGTATCTCTAGGAAATAGTGTGATTTGCATACGAATGTAGGTGAAGTTCGACTCAGATAGGTGATGTGATGGTTGAGTCAGCTGACTGATACGCAGCTTCTTATCTCTCAATCTCATACCGTTATACTGCTACTCTATAACAAGACATGTCCATATTCTTAAGCTCCTTCTCAAATCAAATTACATTCGTTTCAGTAATATTCGCACAATCAGAAAACACACATACACAGCAAACAAGAATAGAATCACACGCCCACGTGGTTCTCATAACCTCGGTGATAAAAGCACCAAATAACAACAAAGTTGCTGTTCACTGCATCCCAAAACTGAGAGTGTGAACAACCGAGTTTCTTTTGTTTCACCTCGCTGCTGATAGTAACATGAGAGTAAACGCATGTAAAACCTCTGTCAGGCTTTATGTCTGTCTCTTTCGTTTTTCTTTCTTTCTTTCTTTCTTTCTTTCTTTCTTTCTTTCTTTCTTTCTTTCTTTCTTTCTTTCTTTCTTTCTTTGTGTATGGTTGAATTATTCCATCTAAACAGGCTGTTTCATCAGCAGCGGATCGCTATGCAGATGCGCACGTTCACAAAACCCAGTTCTGTGAAAGACCTCAGTGACCTTGACTTAGTCATCGTCGTTAATCATCAGTCTATCTGGTTAATTCTGGTGTGTTTTGGCTGGTTCTATATTCTGCTCTATACACCAGTGGCTAATCATATGACATCATTACTACAGATAAAACATTGATGACACATCTACATACCCTGATTATGTGGTATTCCATTCTGACACATGCAAGCACACACAAATCAGCACATGCACACACCACCAGTAACAACACTAACAGTAATATGGCACAGTCATACACACACGCACTAATAACCCAAGTGTAGTGTTCATAAAGGGCATGGGGGCTTCCCATAAGCTGGTTAATGCTGACTAAGATTTTTATGCCATGGTCACTACTATGTGATACTATGTGATAGATACTATGTATCTATGTGGGGGAAGGGTTGAGATACAGTACCTCACATTTGTAAAGGCTATTCCATGTGCATGTGGATTGGAATGGCTTTATTATGAGTTAAGTAATTATGGGTTAATTCTCAGCAAAACATGTAACTGACTTCTATCAGACAATGGTCAAATGAATTCTCCTCATGAATCTCAGTGAATGACTACTTTGACGAAAATTATAAGGCCTACTGCAGTCTTTTAGATGTTATTGATTGCAAAGTAAGCATCCTATGATAGCTGATCCCTCTAAAGTTTCCAAGTCATATTTCAAACTGTGCAGGTGTTGTTAACCTCTGATACAGCAGTATCTGTGAAGGGAAGGGAGGGGAGGGGAGGTAGAGACATTTGTCCCACTGTTCTTCCCGTGTCCCACCAGGGGAGGACAGAGACAGTGAGAATAAGGATGACGGGAATGACTACCAAAATACGTATTTGCCAAAACACAATCTTGCTTAAAGGCACAGTCCGTGATTGGTTTGAACGGTCACGTTGCCCCGCTTCTGTTTGTTTTGTAAACAGTGTGATGTGGCTGTTTGGAAGCACTTTGCCTAACAGAAAACTTTTAAAAGTTTTTAGAAACTCAAACTCAAACTGACTGAGGCAACGTGCAAACCAAAACAACAACGTTGTTGTAATTAATGCTTAGCCACAACAGCACTTAAAACCCAATTGCAGATTGTGCCTTTAATAAAATGTAATAACATTTACTGTCGGAAGACACACCCACAGGGTCAATGTTGAGGTTTTTAAATAACAGCAGTGGTTAAAACCAAAAGACACTGTGAGAGAGGAGCCAGACAGCAGTAATGTCCGCAGTTCTTAATCTCAGAGGACAAGGGTCAGCACCGAGTGGAGATACCCTCATGGCAAGTACATGCACTGTTGTTCATGCCTATTCTAAAGTGCAATGTTTATACAATTGTTAAATATAATACCACTTTAACGACCACGTTATGTTTTTTTACTGAGAACTACTGCTGAAAACGAGCAGTTGTCCTATATTTGGAGACTAATGGTCAGCACACGGCGCCAATAATCAATAGAGTAGGGGTTCACTTGCTGATTGTACGTTCTTTTATTCTTTATTAATTGAAACAAGAATCACAAAGCATATAAAACAGAATACAAAAAAACAGATGAATAAACACAGCCAGGGGACACATTACAAACCACATTACAGTTTGTATGTCTTAGCAGCTTTTCTATTATGAGATGAGGAGATCTTAATGTACATTCTCATATAGTTTATAAAAGAAACGAGACATGGCTTTTCATTCGTAAACTTGCATTTGTGCAAAGAATATTTAGCCTATATAATAAGTAGAGTAATAAGAAAATATGAATCTACTTTATCTTTACCATACCATAAAACCATAAAGACAAAACTAAAGTGTTCAAATTTAAGAATAAAGTTAGGGATCAGGTATTCACTGATAAAAGCACAGACATCCTGCCACAATGTAGGACTTTGTCCACAATGCCAGGATAAATCAGTCTTTAGGGGGGCCTCCAGAGAAAATCTGCCATCATTGTTCTCCATTGGTGCAGTCCTATTGTGTACTCTCAGTAAAGGAAAGAGGAGTAGAAGACACCTTCACTCATTACGTATACTCTCTGACACAGCGAGAATCCATGGCGTCATATAACTAACCACAGATAATACCGTTTTCCATCTCTAAGGGTGGCACATTCGCCTCTGCTATTTCGAAGCGTTGGCATGAAAAATAATTAATTAATTAATTAATTAGTTTAAAAAATGATCATTTGCATCTAAATGACAAAAAAATAATAATTCCTTATTCCAAATTAGCTTCAGTGCTAATTTATTGGGTATAGACCAGGTTATTCCCCATGAGTGACTTACTGAATATACAGTAAATCAATTATACTAGTAATTCTCATTCTCATAATTCAAATAATTTGATTACCAATTATGATAATAATAATAATAATAATAACAATATGGTTACATTCTGTATAATTGTATTACCAATATTGTTACTTAATTGAACAAATTACATAAATATTAACAAATATCCTACAAAATATTATTCTTGCAAACTAACAGGTCATTACCACGAACTCGTGTTCTCTTTTCATTCGTAGTATTACCAACGCATCTTGGGAGGAGTGTGTAATATTACATTTCTCAAAATTTTCCCTTGCATGTGTATCAGGGATGAAGCATGTTTTAACCCCATCCTTCCTGTAAATGCCCTCCCCCTCAACTGCAGGTACAGATCTATAAATTAAGACAAAGAGATGAGTTGCAGAGTGTACACTTGCTTATTGTATTGACAGTATTGACAAGACTTCTTTCAGAACTGAGAAGACAGGTCTCATCTTCCAACTTTAAAGGCCTTCGCTCCAACCGCAAGACTTCAAAAGACGCCGGCATGACTCCCCTGTCGCTCCTCCTGTCCATCCTGGCTGTCATGTCTTTTCATGATAATGTCCGGGGCACTCCCATATGCAACAACCAGTGCTGTCGTTTTGTTGAGGGTTTCCCCGTCAGGCTCAAGAGGCTGCGAGAGGACTTTTCCCAGATCAGAGACTACTATGTAAGTAGCCAATAGCACCCCGGTTCATTCAGAGACAGAGATGCGTCCAACATCAATAAACAACACCGCCTACGTGGCTTTATCTCTTGTCTTGTCGGTCTCCAGGTGATGCTGCAGTCTTACGCCAATCCGTCTGTCTGCCACTGGTTTCTGTCTCTGCAGCTGTTATTAAGGCATGTTACATAATACGTTTTGTTTTCTGCTCTGCAGGAAGCCAGTGATGAGTTGGATACTGCGCTGCTAGACCAGAGCGTCGAAAACGCCTTTAAAGTGAGTATTGCAACTCTCAACAACAACAACAACAACACAAATACTAAGCTAATCAGTCCAACCGTCGGACTGAATTGAACCAAGGTTTAAAGTTGTTAGTTGATAGAATGTGCTACACGAGTTGGACGTCAGAGTTGGAGACCAAAAATAATTAGAAAACAGATCAGTCAAATAACAGTGGTTGTTTTCGCTGCTTTCCTCAGAGTTCGTTTGGCTGCCACGCCATGGACACCATCCTGGACTTCTACCTCAGGACGGTCTTACCCACCGCCATGTCTGCTCTGCCGGACGAGATCAAGGACTATGTGCCTCACATGGAGTCAATACAGCTGATCTTCGATGAGCTCAAGAATGACATCGTCAAATGTGTAAGTCGAGACATGAAACACGCTTATATGCGCCGACACAGTTGTGCAACTACTGCGGTAGAATATTATCTAGACACATTTAGTAGACGTCCACTTTGCTTGTGTCCCGCTCGACTGGTGTTTTTTTTTTAAGTTAGTTACCTTTTTTGGCTGATCTCTGTTATGTGCAAAGTCGCCGTCGTGCACCGAGAAGTCTAGTTAGTAGACTAGTCAAACCGCAGTGTCAGTAGATGCATACCATGCATTTATGAAGCCGTCTCTGTTCTCTGCAATCAAACTACTGCATAGAAATACCTCGACGCTAAATACTGTTTGTAATGCGCTTTAGACTATTTGAGGTAAGGTGTTATTGGTTTAATACTGCTATTCCTAGACTGCAGCACGGGATGTCCTGTATTTGTACATTATCCGGTGTTGCAATGGAGGGGGGATGCACCTGTTCATGAACGAAGTTGCAATCTTGGGTAGTCTTTGTGTATTACAATATTTAACTGTTATTTCATTTTTTTCCCCTCCATACAGAGACATTACTTCTCCTGCCAGAAGCCCTTTGACATCAAGAACTTAAACTCCACTTATAATCAGGTGAGTGCCACAGTTTCTAAAGTGGCGGGTGAATGTCAGGGAGCCCAACTCACTTTTCAAAAGTCTAAAACAAAGCAGATCATCATGTAACTCAACTATATGCCTGGTTTCCAGACATTGGCAGGGACCTTAGTTAAACAACTAGATATAATGTGTTTGCACAGTGTACATGCAAGTTTATTTGTTTTGCCTGTGTGCATGTCATGGTTGTATTCACACATACAATGTTAATAAAGAGTGTTGTCTTTGTTCACAGATGGAGAGTAAAGGTCTTTATAAGGCCATGGGTGAGCTGGATCTGTTTTTCAACTACATCGAGACATACCTAGCATCTAAACGACGGATACAATGAGATATTCAGCCTACCTACCATACCTTACTTAATGTGAATGTAGAAATCTCAATATTATTACACTTGGTTTGTCTCTACTGCTGATGCCTCAACTTACTATTTGTCCTAAGGATGAGTCTCTCTTTTGGGCTCATATTGAGTCCCAATAGGGCATATCAGTTGAGAAATATCAGATACAGTAAGAAATCATTTTGCAGACCAGATAGTCGATAGGCAGAAAACCACTGAAGAGCACTGCTGGAGGTTTCTAATATAGCTGCATTTGGAACTAAGATACTGTGTTGCATTTCATTATGTTTGATAACAAGACTAGCAAGACTACTATTTATTTTTTACCACCTGTAGTAATTTAGCATATATATTGAGTATTTATTGAAACATCTGTTTTGTAAACAGGATAATAAATTTCTTGGTGATGATCAATTATGACTGTTTTTTTCACTTGGTGATATAGGAAAAACAAAATGGCTGCAACCATAAATACACACACTTCAGACACCGTTGTGATATATCATCTACCAGGCACAGGCAAATGATACATGATTGAATATATCACATCTTGCAGTGTTGCAGTCTATACATGGGGAACCACTAGAGTGTAAACTCAACAGGCAGATGCACTAACCTCAAACGTGACCCATATACAGCACTTACCAGCAGCAGCCCTGCAGTCTTTAGCTTACCGTAACTGTAACTAGCCAGCCTCACCCTCATGGCATATGTATATGCTCACACACATACACACATACACACACACACACACACACACAGTATGTTTAAGTATAAAAGAGAACTAACACTCTAAAAAAACGTAGTAGTCCAGAAACAAAGAATGTAGATATTGCTACTCTATTTGTGTTTCAGTGTGCTGTACTATCTTCTTGATATCAGGTATGCCTGAGGCAGACACAGGGCTAGTTGTGGGTGTTTACAGTTGTTTCTCTAAACGTAATTTATCTAAGCATACCTTGTTTGATATAATGATTATTTTCTTGCCTGTTTATAGTGTAGTATAGTACTGGGGACCGAGGTACCCATATAAAACGTAGCTTCTGTTTTGGAAAACAAAAAAAGAAACCCACAAAGAATCTTTCAACACGAATTGCATGGTTAGCTTCCTATATATTCACAAAACATATATTTACAACATACTGTAGTATATGCATATTCTGCATACCCCTTGATGATGTGAATAGAGCTAAAACATTAAAATTGCAACTCTGATATGTTTTCTCTTTGTGGCTTGACTTGGGTGCTAAGGGCCACACAACCCTGCAGTGAGTGTCTATATGATAATTCCTGAGTTGACTCACACAGTTGGCCACAGCCCTGAAACTACTCTTCAGAGATTTCATCAGCAAATTGATTAGTCAGTGTGTGAGGTTCTGAGGCAAGTATCAGGACAGTTGCAGACATGGCAGTTGAACATGATTATGTTTTCATCCATAACTAATCAGTGATGATGGCTGTATCCTTCAAAATGTGCATGAAAAATCAGCAGTTTGATGCCGTCTTAAAAAAACGATCTTGTTTCAAAGTCAATGTTGTGTTGAAAAACGTTTTCATCATTGTCATAAGCTATGCCACTACTCAAAACTGAGACAATTACAAATTCCCTTTCCTTTATTTAATTGAATAAAAAATAGTTGAGGTTTGGGACTGTTACTTATTGAAAAAAGTAACCATAAAAGATTATAGATGAAATTGTATTCATGGACTTGAACTCTCCAAGGAGACCATAACAGTTAAGTATATTGTTTACTTTATACCTACTTCAAAGAGGTGGCTTTCTAGAAGGAACCCTCCTGAACTGGTTTTATTTTATTTCTGGTATTCTTTCAGAGACCAACCCTGAAAGACCATAGAATTTAGGCAGAAACAATCCAGGTAACCAGGCAACAGTCCAGCCACTTCTAAGAGCTGAAGTGATCAGAGAAACAGATGAAAAAACAAATACAGATGAGAATCCTTCTAACCTCTAACCTCAAAGATGCATATTGAATCTCGATAGGGAACCTCAAATCAAATTTAATTTGGGAAAAGAAGATGGAATTTCAGGATTGTCTGACCTAAATGCTTCACTGAAAAACAGAATGTAAAAGTGTGAAGAGCTTATGTGAATGTAAGAAATGAGTCACAGTGTTGATATATATGTACTTTCTTAGCTGACGTGCATTTTCAGACATAAACCTGATAATTTAAATAAACGATTACATCTCTACACAATCAAGAGACTGCAGACACAGGAAGCAAAGAACATTCATTCTGATTCATTCTGAGTCAGTTTATACATAGCTATATATGTCAGAGCTATTATGAGTCAGTTAATATATACATGTACGTATATAGGAGAATGCTTCCTCATGTTTCTCATCATCGAGACCATCATTTTTAGTCAATATTAACTATTATAGCATGGGACCACAAAGAGGGGTTCACTTGGCAATGACTTGGTCGTTTTATGTCTGTAATTCTGAAAGATATATATGCTCAATAAATGTTGCTAACCCTAACCCTAAACATCCCCATCACATCTGAACGTCATTAGTGACCTGTTTCCGAAACTTTCAATTTTCTTTTCACCGCCTTCCTCTCTATTTCTTTGGAAAGGATAGGGAAGGATATGTGTAAGCAATGACCAAGGTGTGGCAAAATAAAACGGACAAAGTCATGACAGACAAACAGTCAGAGCAATCGCTCAACTTGACCATGCCCATAATTGGTAAAACCTCAATGCATTAGTCACAGACTTATTTAGCTGTTTGGCACAATTTGGATCTGTATTGTAAGAGCTCACTTTTACCTTATGGTCCAATGTACTGGACGTTCTCAGTTAATGATTGCATATAGCTTTTCAAGCTGGTAAGGAGGACTAAGCCTGGGGGCAGTATTAGAGGAGAGGATGAGGACTAAACTAAACTCCATCTTTGACAACCAATATATATATATATACTGGATGTAGATAAATATGTTCAACAGATATAGTATATATAGATATAGACATAGTATAATATCTGTTGAACATATTTATCTACATCCAGTAGATAAGATATATTGATACATTATTGACAAGGTATTCCACGATACATGTCAGTAGCACTCATATTTCTCTGTTATTCATTGCACATATTATTACTTTATCTGCTTTGTACAGCACATTTTTGTAATATTTACAGTCAACCTCACATATCTTCATTTTACTGATATGATGATCTACTGCTGTCTTTGCGCAACAAGCATACATAAGATAGAATCAATATGCTGTGAATTAATGTATTTTCATCTGAGATTTTAAATTCTTCAGTCGTATATTTTTACTTTTTACTTAACATGCTCTAGTGTTGCAATTGTTGTTATTATAGTATAATTCTGTTTATTAACCTCAGTTGTTATCATTATTCATATACTATTCCTTTGTCACTTGGATGAGGTCAGAGGATGCAATAACCTAATTTCCTTACAGGGATAAATAAAATTAATCTAAACTAACCTAATCTATTCTTTAAGACTGTTTACACAGGTCTTTTGTGTGTGTGTGTGTGTGTGTGATTGTTAAGTTCCCAGATCAGCTAAAATATCTGCAGTGTTTTTGAGCTGCTAAGCAGTCATGAGTGCATGACCCTGGCTGTTGGCAGTTCTCAAATGTGTATGTATGTGACCTTCCCTAACCTCTCAAGGGGTTTGGTGTGTGCTGTTAAAATTGGTGGTAGTCTACCAGCAGTTGGCAAAAGAACAAAACAATAATCAAAGTAACCACAGCCACCACAACACGTGCGCAAAGGGCTGCATGAGGCTTTTCCACTGCTATCGTTTACGAACATGAACAGATTGCATGCTAACTGTTGCTTAGCATGCTGGAAACTTTTCTTACGTCTGTTTACAAGGCCACAGCGTCAACAGTATGACACCATTTAGACTGAAGACAAAAACAAGTGTTTTTTTCTTCACAGTCCAAAAAAAGATTGGCAAAAAAAAAAAGAAAGATTGATGTTTGAATGTAAAATTGACAGGTAAAACTGTTTGAACATGTCTGAAGGTTTCTCTCTAATGTGCAATATCTTGTCATCAGTACCCATCTGTCTGGCTCAAACCTGGGGAACAGCGGCGTCATGATGTAATGATGGCATGCCACTTCAAAGACCGCGCCATGCGTGTCATTAACTCAGCCGAGAACTCTCAATCTCCCGCTGTTAACCATATTCTCACACCCACAACATGGCACACATAAAAACACATCAACAACTACAGGGGCCAATATGTTTGCACACACACTTCTGAGATTCTTCCATTTTGTAGACTAGTGACAACTGTGGAGCGGAACATAAGACACGGAAGTAGTAGAAGTGATAAACATCTCTACCTTTGAAACCACATATTTAAGTTAACTGATTTGCTCACATGAACTTCGTGCTGTATTCTGCAAGGAATCGTATGTGTGCCCTAGACTGTTTACATCCCATACTTGTTGCTCATAAAATAAAATATATTTTAGGTTGGAGTGCATGTTATCATTTCTGGATAAAAGAAGACAATGATGGGGCAGTGCATCAGTCTTTGTCTGGGAGAGTGTAAGAGGTGGGACTTCTGCAGCAAAGCCATTAAGTGGGACTCCCCCCAATCACACACCTGACATACCAACACACAGTAGATATGACTGTAGGTTTCGTCATACTCAGAGCTGGAAGCTGTATGCCCACCGCTGCCTGGTACCTAAGGAGAAATACCCATGTCTATTGACAAATATCCATACTGACTCAGTGGTTAAACTATGCAAATATGTGTATTCCAGGAGTTATTCATGCTACCAACTATAGACTTGAGTCACAAGTTGGTTTTACAAAAAGTCTGTCATGGCGCCACATGACTTCCCTTATGTCAAACTTACATATTCTAGATATCCTTATCTCTCTCTCTCTGTCTCTCTCTCCTTTTTTTTTTTTAGATATTCATTTAAATATTTTACAATGTCCAATTTTTTTGCTAAAATAATACTGCTGTTATAATTATTTAAATTGAAGGGACAACTTTACCCCATAAATTATTTTAATATTGGTTGATAATTCAATTTTTAAAATTTTTAAGAGAGATGTAAAACTTGAGTAAAGTCATACAATTGTTTTATTTTCTAAGAATCAGACTCAAAGCCCATCACCAAATATTTCCATAAGACCACTATATTCCCTAGTCTAAATTTGATAAAAAATAAAATGGAGAAATTTAGAGGGCAATAATTTCGCTTTTCCAAATGTATAAATCAATCATTCTTCATGTGACATTTTGTATATAAAAGTAGTTTCACTAGCAGTAAGTGTAGAGAGGGACATGAATTTTGCCTAATTCCTAAAATGATCCAGTTTAAGAATAGACTTTCTACCTGAGGAGTTAGTTCCAGATGCTTTTTAAAACTGTCTTATATGTAAAACTGCACGATTAAATGAACTGTACAAAAGTTAGAGTGGAGTTTGATGTGAAGTAAGCTCATTTGTCATAATGTGCGCATAGTGTCATAAATTCAAAATATAGCTGTTCTCACATCATCTTGTAGCCATCTCTTCCCGCTTCAGCTATGACCCACTGATTCTAAAGATAACTCCAAGTACTGTTCTGGATATTTCTCTCGCCCTGTGTAAATTATATGCAAATTCAGAAAACAAAATGGAAGTGCAGGCTGTGTTTGTGTTTTTTTTTTTTTTTTTTTTTAATCCAAAGCTGAAGCAGACAAAAGTACAGCAGTTGGACTTGAACAAAACTAAAGAAAGAAAGAAAAGAGGGACTCATCTGTGCTTGCCCTTTGAATAACAGTTGAAAGGGACAAGAATAGAAATAGAAAGAAACGTCACAGAAACATTCCATGAACATTCTCTTTACTGTGAGAGATTTGGATGTGAGAAGGGACAGGAAAGGAGGATGTGATTTTACAAAGTTAAGTGAAATTAACAAACCAATGACAAAGTAAACGATAATTTCCCATGAGCCCATGTGACCTGGGTTGTGTCCCGTTGTGTCAAGGTGTCAACAGAGCGTTGCAGAGAGGAGTCAACCACCACAACCTCTCTGAGTATGTTGATAGATTGCTGGTGTTATGTCACATTCTGCTCCACATTGGAGAACATTGAAGCACTCTACTTCCTATCAATCCTCCAGGAGGTGTGGAGGTGCCATTCTGTACAAATAAAAGCTGGAGAACAGAGGCATTTACACCACATTATTTCACAGTCCCACTGAGCTCCCCTGAGTCCGAGTTGCACCTGTGTTGATGCACAGTAACCAGGGTCATCATTTCAGTCAGACCTCAAGGGACTGTCCAGTTAGAACCGTATTTCCCCTGTTGGGTGCTGCTATTTAGACAAACACACACAAACACATCTCATTGTTGCTACACATCTCTCCAACACAACATTTGCAAATCAAAAATTAAGAAAAGGTCCTAGAAGTAATCTTAGCTGACAAACATCTGCATAGCATTTACCCGAACCGTAATGTGGCAATGTAATACGTTCTAAAGCACAACACTGGTAATAGCCTGAACCGAAGGATGGAGGTCTTAAGTCCATTGTTGCTTGACATTGCAGCAACACTGAATAAGGCCAATGCTACAATGCTTTTAGGCCCCCAGAAGAAAGTTAAAATACAGTATCGGTACGGCTCCTACTCTCCTATGAGCTACCTGCAGGAGAAACATTGGCCAAGTTCCATTTTGAAACACGGCTCCTTTATCTCTACCCTCACACCGTGTACCTGGACCAGGACGTGTGGGCGTAAGTACAGGAAAAGGGACAGAACGAGGGCGCGCCCTCAAAATGGGACACGGCCGCTGGGTGACTGCACAGGCCTCCGGTCTACATTCACTGGAGACGAACTGAAGCCGACAGACGCTTGCGGTCCCTGGTGCAGAGTGAAATAAAGATCTTATTCCAGCTGAGAGCCAGGGACAGAGCGCTTACATTCCACTAGTCATTTAAAAAATACATCTGCTTACTCTGCATGTATGCAATAGAAACATATTTCCCTTGCTTCATTTTTGGGATTTAGCCATTTGATAAAAACATTCACAGGTTTAGTGGGCCAGAGCAGGGCTGAAGGGCGAAAGATAACTACTGCTAATGCTAAGGCTTGGTGCTCTACTCCAACATTCAAGACCCTCCTAGTACAACCTGACAATTTGGGAAAGGAGAGAAGAGAGATCTCCTCGTTCGCCCCTTTTCCGCGATTCATAATCTCTTGACTGGTGTAAAACGCAAATTAACGCCCTCTCTATCGTAGTGGAGGGGTCACTTTGTTAAAATGGTTGAGTCGTACAAACAAACACTCCTACAAAAACATTAGAACTTGTCATGAAAAAATAAAACACTGAGGAAATCCATGCAATGTGACTCCCAGTCTCCATGTGTGGACGATTATTGCTTCCTTTTTACAACCTGTGTTTGTCTGTGCGTGCGTGTGTGTGTACATCGTTCAGTGGGCAGGTGTTTGGGTGTCTGCAATCGCATTGCTGGCTTTCTTCCTCCTTTTCATAAGCAGTGGATTGGTGGAGTCCTCAATGGTCTTGATCCTGATTTGCTCGTAGTCGACCCTCATCGTTGCCAAGGCGCTGGTCATTTCCTCCTGAAAATGCAGACAGGAAGTGTATTAGACCGCGCGGCGTAGCTTTACTGACACAGCTGTATTAACCATAGCGGTTTGTCTTGTTTTGCCAAGTGACTGTGCTCTAACGGCGCGTGGCTGTTGGAGACCGAGGGAACTAGGAGGCTGACCTTGACATCCTCCCATGCGTCCTTCTCCTCTTTCAGCACACGGCTGGTGTGGAGCGGGGTCTGAGGAACCTCCATTGACTGCTGTAGCGACAGAAACAACAACACAGTGTGGTCAGAAACAGTAAGTTACACAGAAATAGGAGGGAAAGGGAATAAGAGGGAGGGAGAGGGAGTGAGGGAGAGGGAGTGAGAGAGAGGGAGGGCGAGAGAGGGAGAGAGAGAGAGGGAGAGAGAGAGAGGAAAAGTGAGTAAGAGAGAGGGAGTACGAGAGAGGGAGAGAGAGAAAGGGAAAGTGAGTAAGAGAGAGGGAGCAAGAGGGAAGGAGAGGGAGTACGAGAGAGGGAGAGAGAGGGAGTAAGAGAGAGAGAGAAAGGAAAAGTGAGTCAGATCAAGGGGTGGCAGTGTGTGTGCTTACATTGATCCATGGGTGATTCATGAACTCTGTGATGGTCATCCTCTGGGTTGGCTCAGTCTTCAGGAGAGTTCTAATCAGCTGTTTGGCTACACACAATCATTCATATGCACACGCACACAAACACAAACACAAAATTGACATCTATAAATATAAGCTTTACTTAGACTACTATTTTAATAACCTTCATTTACACAGCGTGGCATCCTGGTGTAGAGTGGTAAATCAAAGTCTAACAATAAAATAATAAAATATATCAAACACAACAGATTAATTTTACAGTACATTCTAAAGTAAATCTTAGGAGAAAAACACACAACAACGAGCATTCAGCAAATCTATTTGCAGTTACGGCTCTGAGGTATAATAAGTGAATTTGGATTAGAAAATATAAGATTTTCCTGGAAACTGATACATTTTTTCCAGTGCAGTAAAGATAAAATTAAATTGCATCAATTCCGTTTTTAACCTATGGGCCCAAAAGAGAGCAGTACTGAGCTTGAGAGGTAAGTATCATAGAGTGCAAACACCTCAGGAAAAACATCTGGAGGCAAATCTCTCTGGAAAATGGACACATCACTTAGTTTCACTTCACCTGGTAAGGGAAACTAAAAGCTGTTATGCTTCTGTGGAATCCGCAGCGTTCATGGTATGTGCCAAAGAGCCGAGCATTTATAGCAACAGATTGCTCAACAAATGTTACTACATTTCATAGATTCGAGAGTTTTGTGTGTCCTTGACTGACCAGTGCCATGGTTGCCAATGCCATGGATTCTCATCCAGTTGCCTCGCAAGGTAAGCCTAATAGCTTAACACCATAACCTATTCCCATACTAACAGCCTATTTGGACACAGTCTTACCCTCCTCTGATACGTCGGACCACTCAGGGTTGGGAAACTCATACTGCCCCATCCTGATCCTCCTTTTCATCCCAGGAGAAATGGCTAGACCATGGTTAGAATAGAATGGAGGGTACCCACACAACCTAGGAGAGAAGGAGAGGAACCCAGATAATACACCCATTAGATAATGATAATATGTAGGTAATATGGAGAGAGAGAGAGAGAGAGAGAGAGAGAGAGAGAGAGAGAGAGGCTGGGAAAGGAAAATGAAGACCGACTTACAGTATATACATGATGACTCCCAATGACCACATGTCACACGACTTGTCGTATTTCTCTGGACCCAGAACCTCTGGAGCTGCAAAGGGAGCGGTAGGGGATCAGGGGAAAGAGACAGAAGGAGAGAGAAGGAGGGAGAGGCAGAGGTTGACACAGACAATCATCTACCACTTCAAACTGGTTCTTAATAAGTTAGGAGATGTGTGGATGGCTTTGCTCGCGCATTGATCCTTACCCACATAGTAGGGTGTATAGCAGGGGGTGGCTAGGGAGTTATGTGAGGTGGTCTCCTTGGCAAAGCCAAAGTCTGTGAGTTTGAGCAGTGCATTGGGCCTCTTGGAGGTATACAGTAGGTTTTCTGGCTGTAGGGAGATGTCAGGATACCAGAACAAAGAAGAAGAGAAGAAAGGAGTTATCGATTGCAGGTATGGGAGTGGTCTTTTGGGACGTTTTCACACTTGGGCCGATTGGAGGGGTTTTTCCCCAGACCTGAGGTCATTTACCAAGTAGTACGCAATCACACCACAGTTCGGAAGAATTTTGTGTGTGAAATAGTGATGTCAATGGGTAACTGTTGGTCGGTTAACCACCGTTATGACATTTGAGCGATCACTCCTGCCCGTTCAACAGTTCATTTTGAATAAATAGCATTCTTCTGCTTTGTGAAAAGCATGAACATGAGCGTGTTTTCCTTGTGTGTGCCATTTTGATTGGGTGTAACGATGGCGATCAACAGTGAATATAATTTATCATATACTATTTTCTTTTAAGGGTCACATAAATTATTGAAGCTTTATTTGTCTTCCTTTAAACCAAATATCGTTTGGGATCAGACTCAAGCAATCGGACCAAGTGTGAAAATGCCTTTAAACTTCCCTCTGTCTGATGCCTTTAATTTCTCAACCAACAGTTTCTCAAGTTTGCTCAAGGCCTTTTAAAGCATGCTTTGTATAACACAAACCTTAACATCTCTGTGTGCAATGTTGATGGCGTGCAGGAATTGGATGGCCTCTCCAATACTCTTCATTATATCAGATGCCTCTAAAGTAAAGAGACAAACAGACACATTATCAAATAGAACAGTTAGTGGGCTATGGTTAGGTGTTGTACAAACTTTGCCCGTTGAGTGTGCTGCCTCTGTGTGCATGTGCGCTTGTGCCTGCTGTCTCAGCGTGTGCATGTTTGTCCATATGATCGAGAGAAAAGGGTACAGCAGTAGGGAATGATGTGCTGGAAGGGTAGTAGCTCAGTGTAAGTTAGTTACCTCTCTCTGTGAAGGCCTGGTCTCCTCTGTCCTGGATTCGACTGAACAGCTCTCCCCCGTCCATGCTGAAAAAAAAGCACACATATTAGGATCTATAACTGATGAACTATAGCTTTAATGTACTCATTCTTCTAGCTTCATTGATTCATAGATACAACACGCAGTGTGCTGTATATTTGCTGTGGTTCCTAGCCTCTTAGTGCCCGGGAACTCTTAAGGATTTGATTTTGAATTCCCCTTGCATATAAAGGTTACAAAATGAGCAGGTGCTGAGGTGAAAATTGCACACATTTCTTTGTTGCTGCAGGTGAACACAGTGCAGTAAGTAAAACGAATCTTAAAAAAGCGACCAGAGAAGAAAAACCTTATAGTGCATTGCATTTACAGTGGGTTTCAATGGAAGCCATCGTGTGTGGTTGCTGTGCAGGCAGGGTCAACCCGACAGACATGTGGGTGGGCTGTGGTGACAAGAAACAAGAAAAAATTGGCCCAGGATTCAGTTACTCAGAATAGGAAATGGGCTTAACTCACAGAGAAAGGTACCACATGACTAAGCTGAAACGGTGCCGCAATCGTGAGCTAGTACTACAAATTCCTGTTAAATGTGTACTCACAGGCTCTTGCATGTGGCTGTTCACACCATATGAGTCATGTACCATATTAGAGCAGCAACTATCGATTAGTTTGTTAGCGATTATTCTATCGATTAATCGATTAATAGAATAATTGAGAAACCCATTTCTTTCAAAATATAACAATTTATTGATATCACAATGACAGATCTGAACAAAAATGTTCTATTTTCATCAGAGAATTAAAAGCTTGCAAAATGGGCTGTAGATACATATAGTTTTGTTGGTGGTTGAGTTTGAGTGAGAAAAGAAATAAATATAATTATATAATGATATAATTAATAAAAATAATTCATAGTTTGGTCCACATAGACATTTGTGCTAACTGTATGAAGAGTTTTGAAAAAATGAACTCGGTATTGAGAAATGCTTGTAACCAATTGTAAAAAAAAACTGTAAGACTACAGTAATACATGCTGTTCTGGGTCCTGCAGGTTTTCAGAGCCTTGTAATGTTATTCAAAGAACTTCAGGCTGGTCACTTTAAATGTACATTTGTTTTTGCTGTTGAATTTTGACCTGTCTTACTGCATGTCTATTCTGGGTTCAACTGTGATGCCATTTAGAATGCAGCAGAGTGCCGTCTGCAGCACATAGGAACACAGGATTGGAGTTTAGAATGATCTTAATGGTATAATGACTTTCATACAACATTCACCAACAATTTGTACCTGCCTGAAAGTTACTGCAAGGTAGCGTGTATAAGAGTAGCTGAAGAGACAGAAAGATTGCTAGCTAGCTCTGTAGTTAAGAAAAATACCAGTATATATAGCATCAGCATATATATTTGCAATTCCATATTTGACAATTATGGTACTGCTCAGCCCAGCCATAAGCATCAAATTGTTTGGCTGTATGATGAACTCAAAAGGGCTTTAGAATTTAGTACTAATGGTTGTTCAATTAACTATAAGAAAAACCCACTTGAGTTACTTTAAAATGATCACTTTCATTTCATCTTCTTTTTCACTATGACTTTCTGTGGAGTTTCAGGCATCATCAATCATCAAAACTAGCATCATCAATGCTAGTTTGGGTGTGTGACTGAACATGCATGACAACAAGATTTATAGTTGTCCCGGCGTATATGTGATGGACTTACTGCTGCATCTCACACATCCCTGCTAAACCACAGCACACTTCAAATTTCTCAATATCAATCATACACACCCACCAGGCTCATACAAAGCCTGCATACTGAGAAACGCGGAGCAGTCACCCTTCAATGCATTCTGATATTGAAATAATCTGCCGTGTGAGAAACATTCCACATTTTACCCCATTCTGCTGATTGGATTAACACTATGCCCACGCTTGGCCTATGTGGTTAAACAGAGATACAGGCACTGTAGAGCCATCTCTAGAGGGACAGACACCCAACGAATGCTGGTGCTTTTTTGATGAGTCTCGGTGTGTAGGTTTGTGCTACCAAGTGTGTATCGTGTGTGCTTTATGCTTGGTTTACGTTCCAATGTCTATGAGCATTGATGTCTGCCAACACACTTGCACGTAGCATGCGCGTTAGCACTAGTATTGCAGTTACGAAAGCAAATAGGAAAATCCGAAGAAATCCAGAAATGGAAATCCAGAATTGGAAACCCACTTAGACCAAATCTGGCTGTAGTACAAGATGACAACAATCTGCTAGTTGAGATGTTGAAGCATGATGAGTTTGTCATCCTCAGAACCAAAACAACAGAAAACCAAAGTTATCTGCATCTGTTGATGTCATGCTACCGGATAGCCTTCTATCAGATAGCCTTCACTGCTCAACTAATCAGAGTTGTTGCGACACGTGGGACTGCAGATACGCTCGACTTGAGATTCCAGGGTTCTGCTTTTCAGCTGCGCTATAAGCCTCTGTGAACTATGCTGCAAGCCTCTGTGAAATACAGTTACCCACAAACCCCTTCCCTGTGTCCCTACACAGAGACGTTTATTTGTTCCTTCGCAGGAGTCTGTTTCGTAACAGTGTGTTATAGAGTGTGAAACTCCAGTTTTCAGCTCTACAGCCCCAGGGGACAGTACTGTAAAAGCCCAGCACACACACGTGCACACTTAAACCCCCCGTTTTGACAAATAACTTAATTTTCAAAAGTTTAAGCTGTTGCTAAAACGGAACAATGACATTTGACTATAGTAGAAAGCTGCAGTATACGTCATCATCCTCCAAGTTTGTACAGGCGCACTGTCATTTGTGTCTGAGCGACAAACATACAAACCGATAAACATCGTTGTGAGCTAGCTAGTCAACTTATCTTATATTTCACCATTATAGCCTTAGCTATATCTCTCTGTGTAGGTGTGTCTGTTTGTTTATCTGTCCGTCTGTTTGTTTGTCTTTGTAGTTAGTTAGCTACGCTAGAACGGCAATCTGGTTGCCATGGTAATGGATTCCGTCTGACTATTAACCACACCCCCATTCTCTGTTTGAGAAAGAAGGTTAACTGAAAAACAGGAAGTAACACTGGCTGGAGTGGGGCTTTAAAGTACTACATGGAGCTATAATACCCACGAACCAGGCAGAGTTATAAGTTAAGTGTTTCTTGTAGTTGGAACATCGTTCAGCTCTTGTGAGCTTTTCTTGTTATACTTGTCACATACATTTTGATTGACGGAGACCAATGTTACAGAAGTTACATCTATATCAAAACAACACTAGACACAATCTTTTGTGGTATTTGTCCATAGGAAATTTGTCCAAGGTTGCACTTTGCATGATTCACAGTTCAAAAAAGTGCTTATTTATCTTATACTGGCCCTTTATGCAGCCCCTCTGTTCAGCCTCTGTCTGAAACGAGCTGTATTAGCTCCTGTCTCTTTAAGGCCCCCTTCCCTATAAGCCCACTTTCTTCTGATTGGCCAACATCCTCTTGCCGGTGTGGAAAGTGAGAGTAAATTGTAAACCTACAAAGTAACATAATTTCTCATTCTTGGTTGGAAATGGCAACTTCTCAAATCCAATCGTACATGTTCGAGCCTGAATCTGATTTGGAATATGAGAGTGGACAGCACGAACATCCGCAGCAATAAAGATTACAGCAGGACGTCTCTGTTTGGTGTACGTGTGGGAAATGCGCTAAAATGCTGACTGAAGTGGAAAACATCTGCTGTCAGGAAATAACAAAGGTAATGTAACAATGTTATTCTGCTGTCGCCAAACGACTGTATACTATCTCCCTGCACTGTCGGTTATAGTTGATTGCTCATTACTTGAAAAAACGTGCATGCATCATCTTTCCCTAGTTGTCTTTGACCGGGGAACTTTTGTCACTGCCTGGAGCAGATGACCATGTAAAGAAATCCATCCCGAGTTGACGTCAGCTCATGCAGAAAGTAGAAAAAAACATTTGAAACCTAGCGTTCAGAACAGTATGAAGCCTGAGCTTTTTGCTCACAGAGATTACTTCATCATTTGTTTAGCTCATTATTTGACACATTGGACACGTTTAATATGAACATCCGACATTGTAACATTATATATATTAGAAAATAAGGAAAAGCATAATATGACCCATTTCAAGTCAGAAAAGGAGGGTAAAATAAGTGTAACAGACACAGGTAGGGTTGGCAGTCTAGAGAGTAGAGCATAGGTCTGGGTGATATGGCTGAAAACTAATATCACAATATTTTTGGAGCCAATGGCGATATTCGATACAAGACTATATTTCTTCTATACTACATATCCACATAATGTATATGCGTACATTTTTGGAACACGCCACACGAGCTACAAGTGGGTGGGGACGTGACATGCAGAGAATAGGAGCAAAGGAGAGGATGTTTAGTGTTTTAAAAGAGGATTTAAAAGAGCAATGGTGTTGTAAAATCATATTAAAAAATACGTAGGCTAATTTATCTCTATATTTTGATATTCACATTTTGATATAATCATTGAAATATATTGCGGTATATCAGAAAACTCAATATACTGTATTGCCCAGCCCTAATAGAGCAGCACAGATTTGATCCCCACAAGAGACAATTTGCCCTTAAGACTGACAGTCACTGCCTTTGAATGGTAATTTAACACTAGAAAGGCCATCAGCTTTCGTTGATCAATTTCAATTTCAATTTATCAATTGTTATAAATGTAATCTTGTCCCACTATGACTTTTCCTAAATATTTGGGCTTTAAAGACCTGTGTTTTTAGAATTAAAAAAAAAAAAATCACCCTGGAAAGTAAATACAGAAAATTTTAAGAGTAATTCCCAAAAACAATTGACTATTATCCGCCACAGCACTGTGGTACTTGGCGTCGGTACCCAGGTGTAAATGTCTCCTCTCCTCCTCCAGCGCACAAATCAACACATGAATGGCCGCTGCATTTTTTCCATTGATAAGTAAGCACCACCAGTCCTCTACTAAAACTTGTTTTAAGTAATATAATCACCCAAGTATTTACAAAATAATAGTGTGGTGAAGATGATGAAGACTTTAGCGTGATAAATAAAGTGGGGTTAGGATTAGTGTAAATGTCTCTCCTCTCTTGCTCTACCCACTGCTCAACACATGTAGTCACCACATTTCTCCATGGATAAAGCACCGTCAACTTTCTAAACTAATTTTGGGCATGTAATCACAGTACTTTCAGAACAATGGTGTGATGAAGGTGAGGAAGACTTTAGTGGGAATGAATAATTGTGGGTGTGGAAATTATACAACAGTAAACCTTTATAGGCTAACTCACCTGCAGTAAGCCCTCATACACATTTTGGAATAGACTGTTGATTGTAAAAAAATTATGGCAACATCAAGCATGGCTGCAGGGGACGCACTTGTTATCCTGCTAAATTCTGACCTGACTGAGTCTGATGGGGGTGCCAACATTCAAGTGGAGTTGGATCATGACTATTGGGAGCCTGAATTTTAGTTACATATGCTGTCAGCCGCAAAGAGAATTGCTAAACCTTGTGCATCATCACTTTCTGCAACCACGGAAAACAGGAGACGGCACGGGATGGACCCACGTGGATAGAACTGACTGTTGATGCGCAGTCCGGTAGATTGTCTTTGTATGAAGTTCTAACGGAGACAGTAGGCCCCACTCATCATGCAAACACAAACATCACAAGTAGATTCCACAGTTTTCTTTGTTTATTTCCTCATACTGCTCCTCGCTGCCCCCTGGAGGAAGGCCAGCCAGGATGGGTCAAATGCAGAGACCAAATTTCTCCAGCCACATACTGTGTGTGTGTGTGTGTGTGTGTGTGTGTGTGTGTGTGTGTGTGTGTGTGTGTGTGTGTGCGTGCCTGGCCGCTCCTTGCATGTGTGTGTGTGTCGTTGACAAATAAAGTCTGATAATAAAAATAACAAACAATGTGTTGAGTGTGGATCAGAGGAGTTAGAGGTGAGACAGGTACTGTGAAAAAGCACAAATGGAACTCCCATGTAGGGCTGCAACTAACGACTATTTTGATTGTCGACTAGTCATCGATTATCGAAACGATTAGTCGACTAATCGGATAATGAATTGCACCAGTGGCGAGCGGTGACCTTTTTGTCTAGTCATGCTATGGTCCCAATGTCATCGAAACATTTTGGGCATTTATTTATTAATAAAAACGCATAATATGGTTTTTAACTATACTATATCAACTCGATTTTGATAGACACGTGTGTGTTGGAATTTACAGTGTAAATGAAAGCGGAAATTATTAGAACGGACGGATGATGCAGTAACCAGTTACAGAGTCAAGCAAATGACACATGAATATGCTCACAATGTTACCAACACAATGTTGGAATTTACAGAGAGACAAGGCCAACAAAATAGTTTACTCACGCTTGGACAGCCAGCTAGACATTTATGTTTCTCATACGTGCTAGCTTGAAAATGCCGGACGAAATTCTTTGTCGTTTATGTGATAGAGGTCAGGCGTCGGTCGGCCACTTGAAATGATGGTCTTCTTTTCCTCAAAAGTTATCCGGTAAAACGGCACAGAACGCAAAGACTCAATTGAAGTTGTATTTTCACCCATTTTGATTGAAGAACAAACTAATGTTAACGTTCCCGTACTAGCTAACCAGTGACGTTAACGGTAGCTACCTGTCAAGTGAAGAGTTTCCCACTGAACATTTCAAGCAGCTCGCTACGTAGCTACTCGTGTTGCGCATGCGTCGCAGAGTTTATTTCCGCGTTTTAAACACCGGCTACAAAACTACTGTAAATACTCGGTATCACAGAGCGCATGCGCGCGTCAAGCTGTCATCTTCCCAGCATTTCGCTAGTAGAATGAGATAGATACGTGTATACGTGGGTAAAAT
>OMKK01030057.1:0-19758 GCA_900302305.1 Polymixia japonica | reverse complement strand
ACACACACACACACACACACACACACACACACACACACACACACACACACACACACACACACACACACACACACACACACACACACACACACACAAAGAGGATCCCTGTGTGATAGCTACCCACCAATCTCATGCCTCAGCATGCCCTCCAGCCAGTATTCGCGTGCGGTGGAGATGTTGATGGTCAGAGTGGGCCTGCCGTTCACCACGGTCATAGAGGCCCTGGACAAGAGGTCGTCTGTCACGTGTACCACTATCTGCCAAAACAACACAGACAATGTTGCTATACTGTACTAAGACCAAGGACCCTCGACCCTCGATGACTATCCCAGTAAATGAAGAGATGGACTCTCGCTGCAGATCGGAGGAGCCTGTGAAGGCATATAGCCAAGATGTCAAGCCATCTCTTTATGGTCCCAATAAAAAACCTCTGACCTGTAACAAGAGTCTATGCATCTGTTCATTTACTGTCATTGTGTGAAGAGTCTTAATAGAGGTCCTGGGTTGAGCAACTTACAGTAACAATACTGTAACACTCTTGTGTTGTATGTGTCGTGATGGCAAGTTCACTGAACAAAGTACACTGAAGTACCTGTATAGTTAATGGAATATACTCCCTTGTGTTTCCAGTCTCATATGTTTAAATGCATTAGGTTTTTGCCAGGCACACACATGGTGCTAGTATATGTGCTATTATGTGTTCAGTGGAACATTGTGAACATGGTGACATAATGGCTCAGATGCCCTTGATGATGGTTACATAAACAGCGCTCCACACATGCAGAATGCAGAACGACTTCAATGAGGCGGCAGCTTTTTGCAAGGCTTTACTTTCCTCGGAGCACATTCACTTTGATGGCTTGTTGTCTGCCCTTCCTGCTGAATAGCCTACAATGATGTATAAATCCTTCATGACATATTCTGGACTGGGAAGGTCACAGACTACAGGAGACAGCCTCATAGGAATGCCAGAGGTGTATGATTCCAGCCTCTAAATACCTCTTTTAGAGAAAGATCTCCTTTAAAATACACCCCTATACATATCATACAACACACCACATAAATAAATATTATATAATATTATTACAAAAATGTTATTACCGCTATTACATTTCCCTGCCAATCAAATGTTCCATTATACGCCACGAGTCCTTTGGCCTCTCACCTCCCCAATGCAGCCTTCCTTCTCCATGTACTTCTTGACGTTGTACCAGATGCGGCTCTTGGTGAGGAGGTTACCCCCGGTGGCCTGCTCAAACCTCTCATAGTTGCCGTACTTCTTCAGGGCTAGTTCCATGATCCGTTCTGCCTGCAAGAAGAGGGAAGCACAATTATTACAAATCAAAATACCGGACTGAAGTTATGCCTGTGGGTAAAGGCTGGCTTTGAGACACTATTCACTATAAAATCCACCAAGATGTATTGTTGTTTATGGCTAATGATAGGCTACTTCTGAAAAGTGATATCAGACTTTGCTGTCTTGGAAGTAGGACCATAACCCTGGCTTATAGACTTGACTTAAATTGCATTTGGGATTCATTATGAGTGTTACATCACTGTAGTAGGAATTTTTCTGTACAGGGTATCAGTACAGTTCATTTCTATTCTCCTAAGACATCTCCTAAGTGTTCTGGACTATTCAGCCACTCTAAATAGAGCGATCGCTTGCCCCAGCAAATGTCAGGAATATCATCTGACAAGGCTGATTCAAGTAGAGGCAGTACTTCAAGTCCACTTTATAAATGTACAGTGAGCCGTTATGCAAAAGAACAGTGGCAGTTCTATGGTATATAAACAACAATTGAAAGTCACGGTTGCTGCCTAGAGTTAGACATCTCAAAGAAAAAGGAGCCCTGGTCAAACAAAAATGGAGAAAGGAGGCACAACATTCTACACAAAGAAAACATGTCAAACAAGACCTGACTAGGCAGAGGTAAGAAAGAAAACATGAAAGGACAGACTGCGCACGTTCTCTGCAGGGATCACTTTACTGCATTTCCTGTGGAGTTCACTCAGTGACAGATACTGTACCCTTCTCTTACTATCTGCATACTTGTGTTACCTAAGCTGCCTGCAACACAACACCATAGTGCTGTTTTATTGTCTAATCCAACCTAGAAATGCTGCACAAGCTGGGCTTACAATCATCTAAACATGAATCCTAAGCATACATTACTGGATTCATTAGTAACATGAATTTACTCTCATGTGGAAATGAAATTAGAACTATACAAATAGTAACCCATCTGTTGCATTTTTAGGATAATCAAAACTCAGCACAAAACATTGTTATTTATCTGTGGCTTTAAGTAGTTCAATGAACATGTATCCATGAGTGTTAATAGTGCAGGGCCAAAGAGGCCCTTATGTGTTAATCACTTGTTTGCTAAACTACATAAGCATGTCTTTTTCACCCTTTTTCTAAACCAATTCATCTGACAGGGATGGGACTCGGCACCACTTTAACTTAGATGACAGATTTACACTGCCTGAGCCCTGATGCTAAGGAGGTCTGGCAGACAGTCTCTTTGGTCACAGCATCCAACTTGACCCGTGGCATGTCAATGTGGAATTTTCTCTAAAACTAGCCAACTCAGCACCAACCTTGGGCACTGGGGACATTGATGTGGACGTGAAGAATGACCTGCCACAACCTCTACACCTATGTCGGGCTGACGTACGCCCCACCATCTCCACCTACTTTCTCAATATAGATTTTCAAGTGTTTTCATTCCAGGGCTATGAATGAAACTTTGCAAACTTGTGGTGAAGTGCTTCTTACCTGTGTTAGAAAGCGATCCGAGGCATTGTTATGCCGTGCTAGGACAAGTGGGGAGACAGGGTTGCTATACTCAAACTGAGGGTTGTAGGTGAAGTCGGACTTGAAAAACTTGACTTTTTCCTTCTCTACATTGGATGGCTTGATGGCTGTAAGAATGCAGAGTTTCTTGGCACTCTCCATTTTCTGTGCAATTGCTGATCTGGGCAATAAGGGAAGTTTGGTACAGAGTGAGTTGGGAATGCAGGTTTTCCTTGGACGGGGAATGGGGCGAGGGGACAGGCCCATTGTGCTCCCCAGTACTGTGATGTTCCGCGCTGGCTTGGGGAGATTGGAGAGGCTACCTGAAAGGACAAAATTTGACTGTATGGTGTCACCACCTCTTCCTTCTGGGGCCCGCACCATGAGAGGGGCCATGCATGGACGGTTTCTTTTATGAAATGTGGAGGCACACTTCACTGATGTCTTAGGCCTCCTGTAAGGAGAATCCTTGGGGCTCTGCCTCTCCTCCTCCTCAGCCTGCAACAGGACATTGTAGCTGCTGGTCCCAGTGGTGAAGAGGTCTTTGAGGACATTGGACGAAAGCTTTTCCAGGTACACTTGGCTCGGACTCAATGGCTTATCTGTGGTGTTTAGGATGTACTTTTTGGACATTTCTACTTCTGGCCAGTGGAGTCTTTCTGAAAGAGGTGATACCACGAGAAAGCAGTCAGTGAGGATGGTGATTGTTTATGCTGCTTTTTTTAGCTTTACCCTCACGTGAAGAGTTCTTCAAGTACCTAGATAGACTAATCCTCTTATGAGGGCAGGTAGGTTTATTCTGCTGTCAAGCTAAAAAAAAAAACAACCCACAGATATTCTGTTAAGGCAACTTGGGCTCCGTGTTATCACTGTACCTACAGTCCTGATACCAGGTCCACAGTGAGAGAACGCCAACGGTCCTTCATCATTCCTAATGATGCAGTTTCACTCAAACAGACCTAATTAACAGGCTACAATTACAGTTACATTAATGGTCCTATTTCAGGTGCCATTGGCTATGCATCATTACATCTGACAGACAATTCAGTGTCCTGGTATCACAGAGAAAATTATTCTCATCATGTCTCTGGAGACTGGGAGTAGAGCAGAGCAGTGAGGACCTTGTGAGTCCCATTGAAATGACCTGGAGCCTCATCAGAATCAGAGCATGCACTCTGTTCAGACAGGAGCACTGAAGCAGAATCAATGCAGCACACACTCAAATGACATCAGCACAGAAATTACGCCAGGAGGAAAACATTCCAAATTATAGCTCTATTGGTTTGATAGGCTGAGAATAATGTTCAGATACCAAACTAAATCATTTGTGGCTGCTTTATTTAACATATGTTTGGGTTACTCGTCATTCATTCGTCATAGAATGTTTGTCTGTAAAGTAAATATTATGTTGCATCCCTATCTAGTACATTGACCTCCCAAATATGACAGCACACACTTCCCTGGATCTGTAAACAATGCAACTTACTGCTTTGGCACTGTGGAATTTCGACAAGAAATAAATCCGTGCTCAAGCACTGAAGAATTAATCAAAACAACGCTGACGTTATGTTAAACCAACTCCATCCTTGGCTAGCATAGCTTAACGTTAACTGATGACTAGTTAATTGTCATCACTAGTTAAAAGTTATCTCCACTAAATTTATCAACCAATCTATTGAATTCTTAACTTGATACGTGAACAGGCAAGACGCTAACAATTACAATAAAAAAAGAAAATGCAACATTACCTGTTACTCTTATTGATTCCAGCATCTCTTGTTAAACTAACCCAGCAAGGTACAACTGGACTCTCAAGTGAAATTATCCTACTACGTTACGTCTAACGTTAGCCGGGTTAGCTACTGTAGGTTAGCTAACGTTGGTGCGACCAGGTCAAAGTAGTAAGCCAAAAATTGATGCAGTTTATATACTACTAACGTTAGCAGGTACAGGTATTCAAAAAATCAAAAGGCTCATTGAAATCATGGCTCTTCAGCGCCGGGCAGATAACATTGTGGCTGGTATGTTACAGCTGAGCTACACTCAGGCATCCCTCCACCACCAAGTCCAAGCCGAGCAGAACTGAGCTGGATGCTGCTACAAGCTCTGAGTCGTTTCCATAGTTTTGTGACTAGCTGCGTAACAGGAACTACAGGACTTATGGGAGATGGAGTTCCTGTCATCATCCTGCCCCATTCAAGGAGGTCACCCGCACGTGCGCTCTTGTGTACTTACGTGCGCGTTCACGCGCTACCCAGTTCTTAACATGCAACCACGCAGTAGAGTTAAGCCACACTTAATGCTCCCTTAACTCACGTCCCAATTCGGCCCCTAAACACTCGGCCCACTAACACTGCATTTTGCGCGTTTGCGCGAGCCGTGTTTAAGGATGTCCCAGTGACATTTTGGATATAGTTATAGTTTTGGATATAGTTTAGCACATAGGTATAACGGCAGCAACTGCTGTATGGTGACGTCCCACGTCAACAGGAAGTGATGTTAGAGGGAAGTGCGTGCCAGAACTACAATTTAAATTCCCTTTCACCTCGGTACTTCACCTGTGAGTGGCCCTTTTCATTACGGCCTTAACACTTATAATTGAGTGTCACTCAATTAGGGGCTGAATTGGGACGGGAATCAGAGCTAACTATCCCACAAGTCATCACCTTCATGACATTCAAATGAAGGCGCCAAGATGTAAAAAAGGAAAACTTTCCAGTGCTAGTTATTCTTCTTTTAGCACTAGCTGTAGATAAAATATATATCTTAACACATTGTAGCACATGAAATATGTCCAGTAGAAATTACAATGCGTTTGAAAGATTATTAGCATGACGTCATCAATCCAGTGTCCCAAATAGAGAGCCCTCCCCTTCCACTGTCCCCCACTGGACCTTATTTTGGAAAGAATATGGTAGTCAATGGTGAGAGACAAATAATTGTTTGATCCCATTTGAATTGTGCCATGAATTACACATATAATGTTTGTCAAATTAAAAGATAATTTTTCAAGTCAAGAAAGTCACAGTTTGTTGTAAAACTAAATGTTACTTTACTGTTTTGTAACTGCAACTTTCTTGACTTGCAAAAGCCAACCTACTTGGGCTATGGATGTATTATAATACATCCATCACTTGGGCACTGTTGATGCTTAACGGAAAAACGTCACTCAAGTGGGTACTTGGCTAAGTACAAAGACTGCAAAGTCTGATATGTTTTGGGTTACTCGCAAGTGTGGGTAATGGGACAGGCCCATACAAATGCTAAAGGACTGGGCACATTCTTCTTCTTAGATTTCCAGTAGACTGTACGCTGCAAGGCATATTGCTGCCCTCCACAGATAAAACTACACATAGTGTAACATAGAGTGTAATTTCTTCAGCCTAGATCATTGCTCAATGGAGTCAAGGCCAGTGAAGTGTAGAAAGCGAGGTACATTGGGCTTGCTAGATGTTGTATACTAAGAAAGCTATCTGCTTTAATAACCTGTGTGTTTGGGAACGAAATATGCCACTTCTCAACGATAGAAACATAATCTTGTTCATGTTACCAGTGGCCCAAAATAATTATTATTTAATTTGACATTTTCATTGGCACAATTAGGAGATGGACATATTGAGGAACTTGCTATTGTGATAGATATAGTAGATTTCGCTTGGCGCTAAACTAATTCTAATAACAGCATAAATTATGTATACTCTATCGTGGGATTCAGGACTGAACTAGGCTGATTGAATTGGCTACTGCCAAGTATTCAGTTCACAAGTGTCTGTTTATGCTACTGGATGTAACAATTACTGATTATCTAGACATCATTCAAAATCAGAATTGGCTACTCAAAAAATGTTTGTCTATGCAATACAATTATTAATGAGGCTTACATTACACTAATTACATTATGTTACACAAGTCATCACAATTTACTTCAAATAGAACAGCCACAAAATGTTATGTAATTGTTATAACCAATGACTTTATTCATCATCTACCAATTAATTTCTGTCAACCCAGAGTATTTCATACAAAGGCCTCCCCCATGGCCTGGAGAAGTGTTGCCCTCTCATATACTGTAGGTTGCAGTCAAACACCTTCAACCACAAACCTCATATGTTCTGATCCCTCCAATCCTCATTCTTTTTGGATATGAGGATATAACTGAGGAATCCAAGATTCTGAGAAGACTTGTTGTATTATAAGGAACAAAGACAACACTGAGGGGCATAATCCCATTCTGTGAGATGGCTGCAGACAATTACGTTGCCTCCACATTGACCAGGGACATTGAAAGTGACAAGAGGACCATATATTTGTCTCTCTCCTTCTTTTTTGGTTAGATTGAGGCCAACTTTAATGTCTTAATCTATTCATAATTGGTTTAGTTGCCATCTAATTCAATGATTTGACTGGGAAGCAAACAGTATTATGAATTATGGTACTGTAACATTAAACCTTATGCTTTTACAGAAAATACAGTTATTTCATGGTACCTATTGAACATTAATGTGCCTCCTTTAAGACATAATGAAGTGTTGATTGCTGTGTGAACAATTTAACAAAGCACCTCCTGTACACTGCGTACCATTTAAAATGAATGTGATAGAAATTGAGCCTCATTTCATAATTTCATTTCATAATTAGTCTAATTTTACTGCGAACCGCGCGCATCACGCGGAAAAAATCGGCTCAACGTCAAAACTCCAGATGACGCACCGCTGAGCCGCGTGCGTGGTACATATTCATGGTATATCTGGTTTGACGTATGACCACGCCCCTTGTTTCTGATTGGTTTTCGAGTGCTTCCTCAACCGTTGGAGTCTGCGCAATGAATGCAGCGCTGAAATTCAAATTTGAACGGAGGCTGTTTGTGTGAGAAGAGGAACTGCGAGGCGTTCAGATCGCCACGTCTACATTAAAGACGGTGCTTCTTCTATGCACAACGGTGTAATAGAGTAGTAAAACAGTTAATTGTTGAAATAGTATTCAAATAATTATAGACTTTTCCGGAATGGATCCCTTCACTGAGGTGAGTCGGTGATCTCTGTTTATTGAGCTACGTCGTTAGCTATCAGACGAAGCTAACCTAATGTACCTGTTTTTTTAGTTGTTAATATTGTTTATCAGCTGCTATGGTTGTAGCACAGGCTTTGTCTGAAAACGTCAGCCATTCAACCCACTTGTCTAGCAATGTTAGCAATGTTTAAGGGATTGTGGGATCTACATCCAGACCGACGTTCAAAGACAAACATGTCACGTGTTCTTTGTTGGCAACCAGAACCATCAGAATCAATATGAATTATTAGTGACCTAAGCTGCTAACTGTAGTTAGGTTTGTTGCAAAGATAGTTTGCAAGGTGCTAGCTTCTCCCAAGGTAATTTGGGTACAGAATATTCCAATCCATGATGTAGTATTCATATACTCAGCCAAAATAACACCTTAGTAAGATCACCACTCTGTGACCCTATAAGGTTACGTTACTGGGTTAAACTGCTTCAATTCCAATTAAAGAAATACTGTGTGTCAGGCCTGGAGTTTGTCCAACACTTAGCCCAAATTAATGACAGTGTCACTGAGCAATCTAAGCTATGTCAAACCATGCATTGGTTGAAGTGCAAGAGAGAATTTCTTTACTGTCCATTATGTATTGATGGTAGATACTTGAATTGTGAGATGATTCCTGAGTGGTTTGTGTCTGTTTGACACTCCATGTCCTGGCCAATAGAATTTAAGAGTTCAGATCCAGTGACCAGGTACCACAAATAGGAGTGGCTCATTCCTGAGGAATGACACTTACACAGCCTCAAGTTTTCCAAGTTGCCTGGAAGAATTTTACAGGCTGCAACGGACTTGCAGGAATGTGTTGGGTCTTGCACAGTTACAGGGCAGTAATTCAGACCCCGTGACAGTTTACCCAGGAGGCCAAGGGAAAGGGTTCCCGCACAAAGAAGATAAGAGTGGATTGAAAGAGGGAGTAGAAGCCATTTATCTATTTTATAATTCCAACAGTTTTACCCGCATTTATCCTCCATAGATGCTATGTGCTTTGCCTGTTTGTTTTTCACACTGTTTGGCATTTCCAGGTAACCAGTGTCCCACAGGCCATCACTCATTAGGGAAGATAGAAAAATGACCCTATTTAACCATATTTAATTTTGGAGCAAAATGGAATGAGCAATTTCACTAATCACACAAAACTGCAGACTTAATACAGCAATAAGAAGCTGGTAATGTTGATTGTTTCTTTTATAGGATTCCTTCACAGATTTGAGTTTGCTGACAAATACGTCACAGAGCGGTGCTGCCATGCCAGTATTTATATTTACAGCATAGAATAGTGAAACGTTTTGGTTATTGTAAATGGTTCAGGAATGAGCTTAGGTTCTTCTTGAGTAACAACAACAAAACTACAGGAGTCTGTTTTTCTGAACACTTCAATAGAGGAGGTTGTTTGGGAGGAATGTTTGGAACACATAAATGTATGGAAATAACTTATTTACACTTATTTATAGAATGAATATTTTCATGCATACGCAATTTGATTCTCTTCAATTTGAATGTCAAAAACCATGTAGCTGTATGTATCACCAAAGAGGTTCCAACAGTTACACAGTGTTCAATGTTAGTATAAATTAGGATTGGAGCATATTTCCCTGGAGCAAGTTTCCTGTTGCTTTGGTAATCTTGGCATTGAGACCTATGCGGGCTCCTGGGCATATTCCAGGATCAGTTTTAGTAGTTTTTACAGTTTAGGAGTAAGTATGCTCTAAGTGCAATTATAATTTTCTGGGTGGGCTGTGGAATAAGCCATTTTGTATTGTGTATTTGTTATTATATTGTTCAAAAATGTAAGGCTTGGATAAAAAAAAGGTAATGTCAGTTTAAATAACACTGCTTTTTTTATACCAGAAACTGCTGGAGCGCACCCGCGCCCGTAGGGAGAACCTGCAGAAGAAAATGGCAGAGAGACCCACTGCTGCAAACAGACAGATGGCCAAAAGGGCCAGGGAGCCACTGGCTGAGACCAATAGTGTGATCATTGAGCCAGCCATTGATAAAGGTATGAATACTTTTGTTATATTGCCACACAGATGTTAGCATGATTGTTTTTTATGCTCCTCTGTTGAAATAATGACATAATCCAATGTTCCTTCTGTCTGTTTAATGTCCTACTAGACATTTTCTAGTGTCCATTGTACCCTAAATGTTTATTATAATTATTTTTTATAACTTGTTTACATCTTCTACGCAGCTCCACACCCCTCTTCCAAGCCCTCTCCCTCCAAGCGCAGATGTTCAGGGGAAGATGCGCAGCCTGCAGCCGGGGAGGAGAATCAGGAGCCAGCCATGACTCGGCCAGTGGCCCCTACCCTGCCTGATCCTCAGACAGACAGGAAACCTCCAGTGGGCCCAGCCAGCGTTCGCTCTGCCCTCTCCCTTGAGAGGACTATCACAGGGCCCATAGTCCAGTCTCATCCAGAGCAGCCAGAGAGGAAGGCTATGTCCTGCTCTCCAGATCCCCCAAAGAGCAGAGAAGTGGAGGTGGTACCCATAAATCCAGCCCCACAAAACAACAGAGAGAATCCAAAAGAAGTCCCTACTCCGACCGCCACTGGCATGAAGTCTCGTCTACAGAGACTAGCAGAGCAGAGGCAGTATTGGGATAACGAGGGTAGGAATATTTGTGTGCATTTATGAATGTGGTTTTCTTTACCTTCAACTTAGTGGTAAATGTGGTGACGGGACTGTGAGATATCTGTTTGCATTTGCTTAAAGGTGATAAAGAAAAAAGAATGACCATGAATTATGATTGATTTAGACAAACACACATTTTACTACCCTTTTAGGCACCTCTGACACGGCTCAAAGCTACGCTCCCCCATCTCCCATGAAGAGGCAGGTGGACATCCCACTGATTTCTGCCCCTACTGCGTCCTCAGAAGTTCCACTAGGGAGGAAAGGCCGGCTGGCTAACCTCGCTGCCACCATTGGCTCCTGGGAGGAGGACCTCAACTACTCAGCCGCTTGCAAAGACAATGCACAAGGGCAGCCTGGCACCGCCTGTGTTCCCAAGTCAGTCTGTAGAGAAGCTGCTGTTGCTGCTGGCACTAAACCGTGCACTGCAGACCGTGGGCTAGCCAGCCAAACGGCCAGCAGTAAGCCCATGTCCAGCTCCAATCAGGTAAGTTTACAGTTGGATTGCCTTTTTATTATTTTGCGGTACAACAAACAAGAATTTAATTTGGTGTGTGACTCTTCATTTTACGGTGAATGTCGATACCTTTTTTTTTTTTTTTATTTCTATAGTAAATGTATATTCATGTATATTTTCAGCAGAGTGTCTACGCACCAGTGAAGTCCAGCAAAGTGGTTCTGCCAAGCCCTCAAAAGGTTGACAGCCTTGTAGCCGGGTCAGCAGTTCAGGCAGGAAGAGGGCTGACCTCCCCGTTAGCCAGTCCCCAGAAAAGCTCAAACCAGGGGGCAGCCTACCTTTCCAGTCCCCAGAAGGCCGGTCCCTCCTCAACAGCACCAGTGTCTCAAAGTCCCCTGAAGAATCAGGCCCTTTCCAGGGCTCTTGGCTTTGCCTCCAGCCCCAAGAAGCCAGACCTCCCCACCAAGCCCACCACCTCTGGCCCTTCAGTCCTCCAGAGCAGAGAGAAGTTTGCCACCAAGGACTCTGCTACACCCCTGCAGCAAAAAGCCACTACTGGGACACCTGGTGAGACATACATGTCACCATTAATTTTGGTTCAGTATTGTAATGAACTGAATATTCATTAATGGATCCCATTCTTCCACTCAGTCTGTTATTCTGCACAACTGTCTTATTCCTATCAGGTGTGAAGTCTTTTCTTGAGCGGTTTGGAGAGAAGTGCCAGGAGCGCTCGAGTCAGAGCTCCCCTACAGTGGGCTCTGGTCAGGCCAAGACCCCCAGCGTGACCCCGTCAGTCACCCCCAACACCAGACTGGTCCAGGAGAGGCTCAGGGCTGCCCAGGCTGCCAATACAACCACTGCTGATCTCACCCAGAGGCAAAAGCTGGTGGGTTAATGTTACACATGCTATATCCTCCTATTGTTTTGATGCTCGTCTTGTTTTTAGACGTTAGTCAAAATGAGAGATTTGCAAAAATCCTTCCTCCTTATTACAGGAGCGTGAATCTGAGCTGTCTCAGATTCGCAACCGCTTCCAGAAGGCAAACATGTGGAAGAACAAGGATGAAGTGACAGATGCCAAGAAAAACACCGACATCAAGGTAGACTGACAAGTTTGAAAATGGTAACTGACAGACAATTGACAAACTGGATATGTTTGGAAAATTCATGTTCTGTATATGTTTTGTAGGAGCAGGTGGAACAGCCTGTGGAGTGTGAGATTGCCAAGTCTCAGTCAGGCAATGAGCCAACAGCACCCTCTGTTGAAAGTTCAAATACTTCCACCATCTTAAGTTCTGCAGGTACTTATGATTTTCCACTTTGGTTATAGAACATTTGTATATTTTTAGTGCACATCAGAAGGACTTCACAAGCTGTCAGTCACCAACAATGGACACTACACTCAGCACTTTATTTAAAAAAAACAACAACAACTATGACCTGGATCATACAAAAATAATTCCCCTGGCAGCTTATGTTAGAGGTTGACTGGTCTAAAACATCTGTGGAGCTGTGTGTGCGAAAAGGTGAAGATGTTCTGTAAGAGTTAAATTGCTCACTTTCTTACCAGTCATATCAGTTGAACTCTTAAGGTTAGATGCTCTTCATGAATGTGAATGATGGGAGGGAAGCAAAAGAGGAACGGTCTTTAAAATGTTGTGTCAACAGTAGGAAACGGATTGCTGGTCTCGCCTCCAGCCTCAACCTCAAGTCCTCTGAAGAGAGTTGGCCACTTGGTAGAGAAGCCCTTTGATGAAACCCCAAAAGAAGAAGCGGAGGAGGTAGTCCAGGAGATTGAGATGAACGTCGACCAGTCCATCACTTCTGCAGTGATCAATGAACTGTTTGACGGGGTCCTAGAGCAGAGCGATGATCAGGATGACGAGGAAGAGGAGGGTGAGGAGGAAGATGCCCTGAATATCTCCTCCATGTCCCTCCTCATGCCACTAGCGGAGACTGTGGCTTCCGTGGTGACGAGTCCAGAGAGAAGAATGATGGTAGGTACCCGGGGGAGTCAACTGAATAAAAGACAATAGTGTCATATCTTTGGCATATTTTTACTTTATTGAAGGGTAGCTCTTGTAACTTAGCTCTGCGTTGATCAAAAATTAGATTTTGTTCAAATCCTTGTCCAGACATCAACTCCGGCCAGCTCGTTCAGTGAAAAGAGTAGCATGCCGGACAACTTGTCCAAACCCAGCAAGTTCCAGAGGGCCCGCATGATTCGGGCCGGCTCCTCAGACGGCGTCGAGGCCTCAGACGACGACCATAAACTGCCTTATAGGTAAGGGCACCTAATAGAATTCAGCAGTGTCATGATATTAAACGTGCCAATCCTCACTGGTTCAGTTTACACATCTGAATGGCTGTTTGCTTCCCTGTGTGTTACAGTATTGATGCATACAGGTCCACCAGGGTGAAGGAGGCTGAGAGGCCCCATGTGAGGCAAGTGATCGTGAGGAAGGAGGATGTGTCTCGCAGAGTGGAGGAGCCCAGAGACTCAAGCCTCATCGGTATCAAACAGAAGATGAAGGTTAAAAGAAATTTCAAATGTATTACTCATAATAGAACTCCAGGGCTCCCACAGGCCTTAAAAATCCTTAAAGGTTTGTGAATTTGGAAAAATTAAAATGATAGTTTTTGAAAATGGACATAAGTCATTGAAAGTGCTTGACTCAGTGAACATTTTGTGCATAAGTATAAATCGCCTAAGTGGGATACTGGAATAGGCCTAGACCTGATATTGATATAGATCAAGTCAAGTCAAAGTGTTTATTGTCATGTGCACATTATAACACAGGGTCATTCTGAGCAGTGAAATTCTTGAGACATGGCAAGCATCAACTACGTAGTAGGCATAGACAAAAAATAGAAAATGGAAAAATAAGATAAATATAATGTATAGATGTCAGCACCCATATCTAACGTTACCAACCTCCCTTGCTCAGCTGAGAAGACACTGCGTTGTGTGACTGAGTGAGGTGATTGAAAAAATGACCATGTTCATCTACATTTAAGGCTAACAACTTCTACTTCATTCTATAGTGTTTACATGGTAGTAAACCCTAATTCATGTTGCAAAGCAGGTTGTACTGAGTCCTTGAATTTGAGGGAATTGGTTTTTGAAAGTCACTAAATTAAAAGTCCTTACATTTGATGTTCAGTAAGGTGTGGGAACCCTGTGTTTCATTCTAGGTTAACAATCCACTTCATGTAACCCTTAAATAATAATAGCCTTTCCTTTGTCAAGTATAACACACATTTCATTTGCAGTATGATTGTATGCTGGTCCTGTATAAGTCCCCTGTCCGTTAAGCCGTTGATGTAATACATTGCCAATTGTTTTTTTGTCCATGTAGATTCTGACCAATGAGATAAATCTGCAGCAGACAGTGATCCACCAGGCCAGCCAGGCGCTCAACTGTTGCACAGACGAAGAGCACGGCAAAGGATCCCAGGTGGAGGCAGAGGCAGAGAGACTGCTGCTGGTGGCAAGTGAGTTAGCTGGGTTTTTCCTCCATAGACATTTTTGGCAGCTGCCAAAACGTTTTTCTTATAGCACCAAAGAGAAAAAATGAGGAACTGAGTCGGGGAAAAACATCACATAGAATTATTTGACTTTTGGTGCAATGTGGCCAACAGCCTAGCAGATGGCGCACTTCAACAACACTACTGTAATTGGTTAAGAAGAAGAAACATCCAAAGTCCTTGGTCGCATTCAAACAGTCAGGAAATTCTCTTCTAGCTGCAGTCATGATAGCAGTGCATTAGTGTACCTGTCATAACATCATAAATAACTATCCCTTTTTGACCTCCTCAGCCGAGAGGAGGGTGGCGCTCAAGGCAGAGTTGGACCGTCTGAAGGGAGAGGGTCCTGCAGGCCAGAGGAAGGGGCCCGCAGGCTCCTCTAAAGCCCCGGAGGACTTGGGTATCCCTGCCTCCAAGGGCTCCATCTCCCTGCAAGAATTGCGTCTGCCTCTGAAGGCAGACTTTGTTTGCTCCGCTGCCAACAAGCCAGGTAGATTCTGACTCTGTACATAAGGCCATACAGCCTCCTACAGTCTTTACCATATAGGCTGTTGTTCCCTGACACCGCTGTCACTCACTCCGTCTTGATGATTCCAGAGTCGGCAAGTCATTACTTTTTCATCATGATCCGGGCCGGAGCCGAGAACACCGTGGCTACTCCCTTAGCCAGCACACGCAGCGCCCTCAGTGGGGATGCCCTCACCTTCACCACCAAGTTCACCATGTAAGTCAAAGTCCCATCTGCCCACACCTAAGACTAAACTGTGATTATATATTTACCCAGCTCTCCCTCTTTATTTCCAGGTCCGATGTTTCCAACGACTTTGAAGTTGATATTGAGGTGTATTGTCTGGTGAGTCTCATGACATACGCTCTTTATGTGCTGCTATCTTTGAATGCTGCTTGTTCATAGCAAACTAATGCAGTCGCTGCCGACACCTTTAGGTGCTGAAGCGAGAACTATTCAGTGACAAGAGGAAGAAGCCCAGCAAGTCAAAGGTAACATCCCTCTCTTTGTTGATAAATAACAAGTATAAAACACATGGTGGCATATATCATAAAGCTGCGGATAATTTGACATGTACACAAGGCCCATGATCTATGTATGTCGGTATGGACAGATTTTGCATCAAATCCCTCTTGTTGGTGGGTGTGTGCACTGTGCAGGTGGATAGATACAACTATTGCCAGCACTGTTGAATCCAAATTTGATCTCTCTCTACACATTATGAAGGGTTTCAGGTGGACTGACTGTTTCATTCAGTGGATTAGGATGTTAACTTGCCAGTGATGTAATACCCAGTCAGCTGGTTACATTTTGCCTTATTTTCATCTTTCTAGGCAATCACTCCAAAGAGATTCCTCGCCATTACTGTAAGCCTTTTAAATTTATTTGTAACTTTAACGATTTAAACTATTGCTCAGGGAAAAAAATTGAATAACCTTTCTGTAATTCCGTAAGTAATTCTGAAGAATTTGCCAGATTTGGACACAAGATAATTTTCTCTTTATTGTGAATGCTCTTTGAATGCCTTTTGATTTATCCCTTCATCTTTTTGTTGTTTTTTCTGTGCAGAAAAGCAGCCAAACTCCAGGTAAGTCAAAATACAAATCTCTCTAAGTTTATACTGCAAAATGAGACAGAAGCCTTTTGCATCACACATTAGTTTGTATAACTACAGTCTCTCGAATGTGAGTCGTGAGTCTTTCATGCCATCCTGTTAAATGCATATGGAAGTATTTATCATTCCTTTCATTATCTACCGGCAGTTATGGCGAGTCCTGGAGGCCCCAACGCTGTTCGCACCAGTAACTTTGTCCTCGTTGGATCGCACAAGCTAACTCTTTCTTCAATAGGGAAAAACAAATTTCTCTTGGAGAAGGTACAAATTCAATTCAAATTCTGTGAATGTGCTCATTGCCTTTTTGCACGTTGATTGTTTCCTTATCTTCGATTTATCCTGCATTTAAAACTGTAGCGGATCTCTGTGCCTGAAAACACAATGCCAGCTGTATGTTATGGAGCTAACGGTTTAGTTAGGAAACGTCTATGTAGGGGCTATGTGTCGATGGAGACTCGCACTAATCTCCTTTGTTCTCATTGGACAATGTTTGCTCCCCTGGCACTCATTCACTTGCCTTCATTTCTGTCTTTTAGATCAAATATGAGGGAAATGAAAGAGAACTTCTCAGTGACATGTTTCATTACAAGGTTACTACTTTGCCCATGGCCAGTTAATATATACTGTATATATTTATTTTTATTTTTGGGGAAAGGGTGAGCTGTATTGTATGACAAAACAAGATAATCTTACTCCATTGTGGCACTAACATTCTAACCTTAATCTGATTGCAAATCTATTGAAAGACGATGTAAACTGAGTTGTATTTGGCATTTGTCATGGTATTTGAGCCTGAGGAACCTTTTTTATCATCTTGCTAGTTTAACCTGTTGGACAGATTTGCACTGTAACCTGATATTTGCATAAAGGGTAAGTTCAAACACTTCTGGGCTCATTTTCACACCTACCTGGGGTTTAGTGTGCACCTCAGGCAATTTTAAGTCATTAACTGTGATGTATGTTTCGGCTTTTATGGAGTAGGGATATTGCCTACACTGATTATGGAATATCACAACATTAAAGTAAATCAATGTAAAAACTGTCGGGTGCATACAAAAGCCCAAATAGGTGTGAAAATGAGCCAAGATGTGTTAGAAACCTCCCCTTTAACCACATTCTAAACGAGGTGATATGACCTAATCTCCCTATTCCTAAAAAGGTTTTGAAAAATGCACTGGTGCACTGTTTTTCCGGTCAGAAATCTGCCCAGCTACGCAGATAATATTCTGATCAGTCTACATTTGATTTAATTTCCACAAAATTTTCAATTGCTAAGTGGGTCTTCAAACTGGCATTTAAAAGGGCTTAAAAATTCTTAAAGGTACTTCTTAAAGACACCCTTCTGTGACCATTTCTGAACTGATGGTAATAATGCATCAAGGCTGTTCATTAATGGGCCCTGTGATATGCTCTGCAGGTGCCATTCTTGTGCCCTCTGGAGGGCCACATCTGCCTTAAGATGCAGTGTCAAGTAGGCTCCAAGGTTGAGGAGAGGGGCTTCCTGGTGAGTGCAAGCCAATGAGATCAAAACCTCATACCACTAAATCTCAAACAGGCATAGGGACAGTAATACTACTTCCAAATACAAAGATTGTGAACTCATATTGTAATGTTGCCATGTTGTTTTTTTGTATTTATCATTTGTTTGTTTTTTAGACAATGTTTGAGGATGTCAGTGGGTTTGGAGCCTGGCACAGGAGGTGGTGTGTTCTCTCAGGATACTGCATCTCCTACTGGACATACCCCGATGATGAGAAGCGCAAGGTAACGCCTGCTATGTCCCACAACTTTTGATATCATGTCAAGATGATAAGAAAAGACTGGCTCAAATGTGGACACCACGATGGGCTACATGTAAACAGTGGGCTTGTGAGCAGGAGGTCACCAGTTTGATTCCTCAATAAAGGAATGTGAATTACAAATGCTTTCCCCACCCTTAGCTACTTAAGCAAGGCATTAAACTCCCACCTGCTCCAGTGGAGCTGCTCAGTGGCCAACAGAAGAAGACTTGGTTGTACTGGGCAGCTCCCAGGTATGAATGCTTGGAACTGTGAATGTGGAGCAGGGGAGGTACCGGAAACCAGTTTGTGTACTTAGTCGGCTTTCCCTGGTTAACTAAAAGTTAACAAAAATCTCGTTTTTCATGTTCTCCTTGTCAGAATCCAATTGGTCGCATCAATCTTGCTAACTGCACCAGCAAGAGGGTGGAGCCAGCCAACCGAGAGTTCTGTGCCAGGCCCAACACCTTTGAGCTCATCACTGTCAGACCACAGAGGGATGATGACAAAGAGACCCTGGTCAGTCAGTGTAAGAACACCATGTGTGTCACTAAGTAAGTAACCAGCAACATTGCTTCTTCTTTCATTTTTATTACCTGTCCAAAATATGTTCACACTTTGCTCAATTATGCCGGCTAACATGGCGTTGCTTACCGTCTGATCGTTTGTCCGTCCAGAAACTGGCTGAGTGCAGACACCAAAGACGAGAGAAATTTGTGGATGCAGAAGCTGAACCAGGTTGTGGTGGATCTGCGTATGTGGCAGCCAGACTCCTGCTTCAGGCCTGCGTGATTTCTGCCCTCCCTTGGACTGGAGGGCCAATGACAGCCTGACCCCCTTCTTTTTTATGGACTGTCGATATTAGTTACACTTGCGATTTCAAAGTGCAATACAGTATGAAAATTGTCAAATTTTACGGGTGCATATTTTAGGAGAGCATCAGACACATAAGTTATAGTATGAGAAAAATAAATAAAGCCATACTTTTGAGTACATTTAATTACAGTATTTTGTGGAGGACTGGTTGTGTGACACTGTTCCTTAAATCCTATATTTTACATATCTAGTGTTTGGATAGTCAAATGTATCTGAGCTGCCGGCTTTTGTTCATTACTTTAACTCTTCTACTGACCACACTTTATGCAAAATGCATGGCTTTATATTATAATAAAATTGTCTGATTTTAAGCCACAAATCAATATTGTTACAATGCAGAGGCACTGTATTGTTGTATAACTGTTAAGGCACTACAATATGTAGGAATTAATTCTCCATTTTTTATCCTGCATGATGGCACTAAACACTGATGTTTTTGGAGTACACAAAAAAAGTATTTAACTATAGCTGTTTTACATGCCTTTTTATCATGTTATGGTGAGTGCCATGCATAGATTTTGATATCAATTATATCACAGCTTTCATTGAAAAATATTTTGTATTTCTTCCTTGTTTGTATAATTTTTATATTGTTTTCATTTAAAGGTTTGAATGGTTTTTGGCTAACTAGTGTTAGATTTGCACTGGCCCCAGTAAATTTACTTCTTTCAGATGGACAGATTGTATGTTATGTCTAGGTAAAGACAAAGATTTTGTTCAGTCATTGGACATGATTGAGTGGACATGGTCACCAAGATGTTTTATACTTCTGTAAGGATATTCTTGCATGTATAGAAATGGATATATGAATATAGGAAAGGGTTATATTGCTACTTTCATCTGTTACTTAAAAGCACTCCAAACATTTCTTACATGTCCTGTCGGGCATTTGTGGAACAAGAGTTGAATAAATACCTGCCTTGACCAAACATGCAACTGACTGTTTATGCTTCTTTATACATTTCAGAGACTATAATCAAGTTAAATTATACTAAAAATAATAT
>OMKK01030056.1:8650-19216 GCA_900302305.1 Polymixia japonica | reverse complement strand
ACCCTGAACACTACATTTCAGCATGTACATTTAGTAGTGTGGCTTAACACTTAACATTAGTTATGTTAACATTTGAATCATCATTTGGAAAACGATATGATATCTATATAATAAAGTTGAAGTTGTCTGTCTGTGTGTGCGTCTTTAATGCACGCCCACACCCCAGGTCGGATTGGGCTGAAAATTTGCATGTTATGATCCGGGGAAGGTCATGGGCAGGTCAAAACCCAGGCCACGGCCCCATAAAATTGCATAAACCAAGTTCAACATAGCTTAAGCTCAGTTACTTATGCTTGGAAACTTGGAAACTTGGAAACCATCCTCGCGAGGGAGCATTTCTGCTCTACGAGCGCACAGAACAGTATCCGAGAGCGGAAAAGCATCCTTGCTCAACACTCGCTCGCCAAGTTGACTTTTAAGACTTTGGAGGCAGGGATGGACTAGACAGTGACCGATGTCTCCCCTCCTTTGATTGGTCACTTTGAATACTGACACCGTCAAAGACAATATTAAAATGGAATCTCTGAAAGATGTTAACTTAGTATAAGACTTACTTGCTCCAACATGACGGCCCCATGAAAATGGTTGTTCTCTCAGGCAACTGCCAACCATAACATCTTTCAGAGATCCCATTTTAATATTGTTTGAAGGTATTGATTTCGTTTACCGCATGCAGTATAATATTCTGTTATAGCTAGCTATAGAAAAGTTAGAAAAGCTCAGGCAACTGCCTGTCTTTGACTGTGTCAGTGATCAAACCAGCCAATCAAAGGTCATGGAAATAGAAAATAAATAAATTATAGAATGATAAATGATAAGACATACATACATGTTTTATTATATGGTAGCCTATATAATATGAATTTCTTAGGCTTATGCTACATAAAGGCTTAATAAACTGACTCAAACCATCGATCCACTAAATAGGTTTAATCTTACTTTTGTGTCATTATTTTCAATGTATTGGCTATATGGTCTACATAAGACCTAGCAGGAAAATAGAGGATAGAGGCGTATGGATTTTGATACTACAGTTCTGATGACAAATAGTCAATATCATTTTTGCAATTTTACTGTTACTATTATTATTCTGTTGGGCTAATTTAGATTGAGCCATAGGTCCACACTACATTTTCTGTACGCTTTAACGTTTTATGGCGGCCGTATTACTTTTTTATTATATGTTTTAATTTTTCATATATATCCAGTAATAAGCACTGCTCCCTCAGTCCTGTTGCTCTTTGACATGGTTCATTACGGTGCAGAGAAAACTGAACGTGCTACAAATACAAAAAGCACTGCAATGTCAGAAAACACATGAACCAGTCTGATACATTGTATCGATTACATCCATGTTCGATCTGTCGAGGCTGCTTAAGAATAGCGTGCACGCGCAATTATCTTGACTGCTTGCACCTGTCTTGAATTAGTCTGATCCCATGAGCCTGAAATGACCTTTTATGGAACTGCTTTAATACTGACTGACTTGTTAGGTTAAGTCAAGTCAGGTTTTGGAAAATAATCCTGCTTTTCTTAGGACGCTTTATGGAATATCCCCCAGGCCTTTCAAAAGAGATAGGATTACATTACACATTACACAACCAGTTTAAAAAAAAAAAAAAAGAACTATAATAAATCATTGCTTCGTCTCCGGTTACAAGCTCTGATTCGACCATACCGGGAACACACTGGTATTATAAAGAAACATTTTTACACAAATTGGAAGTTAAACATTTCAAAACAAAAATACATGCATGCTGAATCAATGATGAGATTTCACAAATCTATTTTATATTCTTGAAATTGATAAATTCACAAATTCATAAATTTGTTGCATGAATCAAAATTTTCCTTCTCCAACTTGGTACCCCTAGGGTTGACTGACAACCTTACAGCCCTGACACAGCTCCAGGCTTAGGTAGCGTGGAAATGCCATCTGCTCTTTGAATGCAAAAAGAGACAAGCACGCTGATAGTACAGTATGAGGGCACATAAAAATACTTTTATGACTTTATGTGTGATCTGTAAGTTTTATGACTTAAACATCAAGTTATAACATTTTCTACTGTTGACTATTGACTATTGAGATTCCATGAGATTCTAGAAATTCTAGAAATTACCCATGTGCAAAAATGGGAATGTCAGCTATTGGAACTATATATGCAAATCTCTGCTAGGGATCCTCATAAAATGTTCCTCATTGGGCTTGTATGAGCTATGCCAGGACATATAGTGTTCATTGGGGTTGTATGAGTTATGCCAGGACATATACTGTAGTGTTCATTGGGTCGGGTTGAATTATGTCATGCCAAAACTGTAAGTGTTGCCTAAAGCAAGGTCCATATTTTACTGGTTAGTCTGTGTAGTGGTACCTTAAGACAGTTATTGCAAAAGTTGGCTCCAGTGGTAAAGGAAAGATTAGATTGGAGTTCTCCCTGCATCTGGTAAAATATAAATGAGTTTAAGATTTTTTAAAAAGAAAATCACATACTGTATCTTACTACTGTATCTTAGTATCTTAGTTCTAATATCCTGGCCTTGGTGAATACAGACTAAAGGAATGACTTCCAGCAACTCAGAGAAAAGGCAGCTTTCACTTTGCAGGAAAGAAGGCTTAAGAGAGCAGATACTTACCTTCAGTATCTAGTATTTAGTAGTCCCTCTAGAAAGAAACACCAACCTTTTCAGTCTCCTTTCTGTTGCTTGACATCAATGTTTAGGTAAGCCATGAGAAAATCGGTTGGAGAGAACTAAAGGTGTTTGTTCCTTAAATGGAATAAAACCTTACAAAATAGAAAAATACAAGTGACCTGAAAATAGGGTTAATGTGTTAGTGGTAAATGGTAAGAAAAACATCATAAGCAGAAAAAGGATACAAAATATAAATACCTTTTACAGGGACCTTGTATTCTGTGAACCACCTGTAACATCAAGATGTCCTCAAATAGTAAACTGGCCAGGTAGTCAAGGAGAGGTTCTGTTTCTGTTTATAGGTCATCCAATGACACGCACTCGGAGATCTGTACACAACAAAGACAAAATGATTTGGCATTTTGGAAAGCATATATCATCTTCTACAAAACATCCCACACACACACACACACACACACACGCACGTCACAGAAAGTCACTATCGCAGTGTCCTCCAGAACTGATCGACCTGACCAACAATGCATGAGAAGGAACTCAGAGAGAGAGAAAGCCTGGAGGCGGACCCGGTTCACAGCTGACGGCAATAGTCCTGTCTAGGATGAAATACCTGTCCCCTCTTAGTAGTGGTGACAAATAAAATATTTTAGCATTTTATTATATATTATAACTCACCTCTTATTTTCCCTACCGGACAATACTGCCTGATTCAAGTCTTCGCTATCATGTCAGTCCCCACTGTCTGAGTCTGCAGACAAAACAAAACATGTAGTGAAGTGATTTACACTCACAAACAATAAGAAAAGGGAGAGTTAATAAACTCAGCCTTAGGTTATCAGATATTTTCAGTAGGCTATTTCACTAAATATAATTTAAGTTCAATTATCGGAGCACCACCCTTCATGAAGGGAAATGATAGTCTTTACTAATCAAATCAGTCACAATCTGAGATTGCGTGAATTTTTGACTGAAAAGCAAGGATCATCTCATTTTACACATACTAACAATAGAGATGGATTCTTTATCAATTAATTATTACACTAGGCTACTACAAAACATACATGAGGCAAACTATACTACTAAACTAATGAATAAATGAATGACAAAAACAATAAGCAATGCAGATATGATGACCACGGTACCACTGTATAAAGCAGTAATAAATGATATATTGGCGATATATTGTTAAGAGAGAGGGTAACAATATGAGATGTGATTTGAACAGGCACATGGGAAAGAAACTGAGCGGAGTTAGAACATTTAACCTTTGCCAGTGAAATCTATGTTTCAGTGGGATCACATTACTTCTGCCCTTACTCTCACTGCCAGCACATTAAAGGTGAGATGTAGATCACTGAGATGGAGGGAGTCACAACAAACTCACCTCCCTGATACACACAGCAGCACAACTCAGCTTTGATCATATTAACAGACTATCCACCACAGGCATGCTGATCATACTCTGTACTAAGTATTATTGACATAGCACATACATACAATTTACCATTGCCACTCAATTCAATATTTTGTGGAAATGTATTCTTTACCAGATGAAGGAAAATTATCAGACATATATATGAATTTCAACACAAACAGAAACACATTTACACAAAGAACACATTTACACACACATTAACATACACGCACACACATACACACACGCACACAAACATATTTCTAACCCAAGACTTTCTCTGCTCAGCGGTGTTTAATGTTATGTATGAAACAGTGTCCATAGTGCTGCTTACTATTCACTACAGGAATAAAACTATACAGCCAGTTCATTTTTGGTGACATCATTTCTGATATCTTTTATTGGGGAAAAGCGCGTGTTTGAGTGTGTGAGGTACCTTGTGAAAGGGATGGGGTTAGTTTGGTGATGTGTATGGGTGGGGGTGGGCTAGGAATGTGTGGGTGTTCTCAGCTTGAAGAAGTTGAGGAATCTTTTGGACTCCATGATCTTCCTCTCTTCCTTTGTCCTCTTTTTCCCTCCTTGTCGGGGGCCACAAATCCAGCCACGCGTACAAGTGTTTATAGAAAGCACTATAAATAGCACTACTGTACTGGCCAAATCAGCAAACACAGCGCTTGGGGGAGTCATAGGTAAAGCCAAGACCCTGAGGGAAATTGGTTTTCCACCTACTCCAAACTCTATCAAGCTTGTGTATTCCCAGTGTAGCAGGGGTTTGGGTGTTTAATTAGTGCACCAGAAGTGAGGCTGTCCACAACAGAGACGTGCCATATTTCCTGGGGTACAGGTGCCAATCCTAGATATCATGGAAGATATGGGGCGGGAGCCTGCGTTGGAGTGTATGAGGTGCCTCTGGAATAGGATACTGGGGACGAAATACAACAATATACAGTATACAATATATTGTTGTTGATGTACAATAGAATAACAATAGAATCGTCAGACAGGTCTTTGAGTGGGACATCATGACAACGGAGTATGGTCTAGGGATATGGAAAGTAGGGTTTGACTTCTATCATAATGAAGAAAAAGTAGACATTAGTGTGGTAAAATAAATTATTTTTCAGCAATTAAAGGACAGACAAGAGATAAATTATATACTATTCACAAAACTATGTTTTGTATAACCTGCCTAGGAAAAAGAGGTATTTATGTGCACAGATCAGAGCTGTATGCTTGGCCTTCATACTGAGACAGGCTTTTATGTGGACACTGCTGATAGACTAGCGTAGTGAACTCAAAGAAAATGAAATGCACTTTGTCTTGTATTGTCTTTTTAATAAGGTAGATAAAACAATTGAGTTTCTGTGGTTGGAAAACTAAAATGGCTCTTTCAATATCAAACTTTTTAATTTGCAACTTTTTAGCAATGGCTTGGCTGACGAGGAGGAGGGCAACATCATCTGGAGTCTGAGTCTGACATTTCTTTTCATCCTCATCTAACCTTAATGCCCTCGCATTCAGCTGGACTCTGTGCTCTTTGATAACACTGTGGGTCTCCTTCACTTTATCATTTTCCTTGAACTTGGAGGCCTGTTGTTCTGAATCTGTCAGGACTTTCTCTAGTTCACCTTATGTACATAGAGACGGTTCAGAAGGCACTGGAGAAGGTGGGCAGCTCTGCTCAACCAGAGGTTGGAGATTGAGTCTCTGCGTCTCTTGTTGATTGATTATGCACCTTATGCACCAACCTCACCAAGTTACTTTCCTTGTATGTGCAAATATACTCGGCAATAAAGGAATTCTGATTCTGATTCTGGATAAAGCTGTGGCACCAAATGGAGCTCTACCAAGCTAAGCTCCCAAACATAGATGTTTGCACCGGGGCCCATCACTATTATGTTAACAATAGCCTATGTACTGTATGCTGAATTTGAATGTTTTACACAAACACACACGCACACAGAGTTACTTTTTGCATGATCACTATAGGTTCTCCATGCCTGGCTTTTGTGAACTAGGAATCTCCAGAACCATGGACAGCTCTAAAGTCTACAAACGTCCTAGAAAAATTTTGCCTGTCACTCTTGAAGCCCCTCTCACACATGCAGTTTAACTCATAAATGTTCCTGAACTTTTCTGTGTTGGGGTCATGTGTGAACAGGAGCCAGAGTCGATATTCCGCAAAAAAATCTGCACCAGCAAATCCCCCACTCAATGCTTAGTAAGATATCTTCTGAAGGAAAGATAGTGAGAACGACAGTTGTAAGTACTAAGATTCTTGGGCAAGAGAAGACTTTGATGATGATTGCAACTTGCTCACAGCAGGCATGTGTTTGGAGTGGGAGATTTGTTTACAACCCAGTAAAGCACATATATTTTGTAAATGTAACGTGTATATGAATACATGTTATATAATAATAACATTACAACAAAATTGCACCCTACAAAAAGAGCTCCGCGCCAACCATTTTCCTGAAAACAAAAACATTGGATGCCGATGTTTCCAACATTACCTTAGTGACTGCATTATTCATAAAGCAAGTTGAGCGGTCTTCATCACTGAAGTTCCTGCCAAATGTATCCAAACAATCACCCGTCCTAAAAGTTATGAATGTGTGTGAATGCGTGTGTGTGTGTGTGTGTGTGTGTGCGTGCGCGCGCATCACTTGTGTGTGTTGGCACTTAAAGGGGACCTATTATCTCTCATTTCTCATTGAAATGCTCATTTCCAGCTCTTTATGTTTATCCTGGGATGCCACTAGAGTAGCTTTGCATGATTCACAGTTAAAAAAAGTCCCTATTTATCTTATACCGGCCCTTGCCCCTCTGTTCAGTCTCTGTCTGAAACAAGCCATATTAGCTCCTGTCTCTTTAAGGCCCCCTGCCTAAAAGCCCACTTTCTTCTGATTGGCCAACATCCTCTTGCCAGTGTGGAGGTTCAGAAAGCAGACTGTAAAGTAACATATAATTTCTCATTCTTGATGGGAAGCCCGAATCCAATCTGGAATATGAGAGTGGACAGCACAAACATCCGCAGCAATAAAGATTACAGCAGGACGTCTCTATTTGGTGTACATGTGGGAAATGCGCTAAAATGCCGACTGAGGTGGAAAACGTCTGCTGTCAGGAAATAACAAAAGTAACATAACTACTAAAATGTTATTCTGCTGTCGCCAAACGACTGTATAGTATCTCCCTGCACTGTTGGTTGTAGTTGATTGCTTATTACTTGAAGAAATCTTGTTGTAAAGATGTGCATCATCCCTCATGACCATATAAAGAAATCTAAAATCAATATAAAACAATTAGTTTTTTGTGCACAGTGATTACTTTATCATTCGTTTACCTCATTATTTGAATCTTTGGCCACATCTAATATGAACATCCGACATTGTAACATTATATATATGACAAAAAATAAGGCAAAGCATAATAGGTCCCCTTTGAATGTGTGTCTGCTCATCATCCTTTAATCTGATTACAGTAAGTGTATGTATGCATGCTAGATGCACTAATCTATAGATATGCTGATTCCTTATATTTTTCCACAAAATATTTAATTGGGACACAATTAAACACAACTTGACAATGACTTTTCTTTCTCTGCTATAATTGATAGTTAATATAGAGATGGGTTAGTGCACATGAGGCAAGTATTCTGGTAATACAACCAAAGCTGAGTTGTGCTGCTTGAAAGAGAATTAGAGAAAAATATTTTCCAACAACCGGTCCTAATTTGCTCTTGCCATTGAAGAGAAAGCCTAAAGGCTGTTTTATACTTCTGCGGAGGCAACGGCGTTCGTGGAATGTGCGACAGTGCCAAGGGGCAGAACATTTATACTTAGCATGTTGCACAGATAGCTCAACACACATAACTACATTTCATAGGTTCTATCTTGATAAAAGCACCAAGGAAGTATTCCAGTGCCGTTGTGTCTGTCCTTGATTGACCAGTGTCAGTATCCAAGAGAGAATGGCTGTTTATGCGATGGAAAGATACTTGTTTAAAATTCACAACAGGAAGTGAACTATACGAGAAGTCCCGCCTCACTTCACCAGTCAACCAATAGTCGTCTGTACCAAATGTGTGACCTTCCGGTCGCACACTACGCGCTTTTAATTTCTTGAGAAGGTGTGCGACATCTCCTCTACAACCCGGTCAACCTGGTCTGCAACCTAGGAACAGGTTGTAAACTCTGCCAATTCCACAGAAGTATATAACAGCCTTAAGAAAGCAACCGTTTATACACACACACCAATACACCAAAACAGACACATAGCTTTTATTTATGTGTTTAGTTTTTGTAAACTCAGCATTGGTTATCCACAGCAAGCTGCTGTCAGATGGAAAACTACTAGCACCAATGACAGCTCTAAAGTCTACAAACACCTGTGCTTTTTGCCCAATAAAAGGTATCAGCAATGATATCACCAAAAAATAATTATTGCCAATAAGTCAATTGTCAGTGGTACTGCAGGACTTTAACTGCTGACAGTAGTTATTTTAAGTGCCAAAATAGTAGCTTTAAAATACGAGAGATATAGTTTATAGCTAGATTTTAAATAGTCAAAGTCAACTTGAATCACAACAGTTTTTTAAAAAGTTGTTTTTTTTCACTTCACTTATGACAAAAGGTTGCTTTCAATAATAAGCGATAGGTGAAGATGATGGTGAGAATCGCGTTTTTCCTGTTAGTTGCTTTTAATTTTGGTGATTTAGGAGTTGGAGCTCATTCTACAGCTGCACCCCTTCTAAGTCACTGTGGATAAGAGTGTCAGTTGAACGCCTCAAATTTAAATATAAATGTAGAATCTTTGCTTAGGTGCACTTTTTTGCAGGGCACGTATTCCGTACTAATGGTACTCTCACTCACACTCTCCTCTTTTACTTTAAGCGCTTAAAGGGAAACTATTTATACATTCCCATGGGAGGATTCCTCTGTTAAAGAGCTGATACATTCGTTCTGTCTATGTGTCTCTCCTTATTGTCCCCTGCTCCATTTTTCCACACTAATATAGCTCTCCTTGACATCTTGTGAAAGGAAGTATCCGGTGAATTGTTCCTGTACACTTGGCAGGTGGGTCCTGCCACCTCTTCCCAGTGTATAGTTTTGGAGACCATGTAGGGTGATGGCTAGTAAGCAACCAGCAAGAACCTCAGTTAGATTTACTTGATGAAGAAGGTTCTGAAGTGCAGCAAGGGACTTTCTCTCACATCTTTCTTTATCTTCCTTTGACGCACACAGAGCAACAACATCAATTTCCCAACTTCTAAAGCACTTTATGTTAACATGATTCCACAGATAGCAGGCCTTACTCCAGCTTATGTATCAGCATCCCTGGGTTTGCTGTCCGTGGGTGAAAGCCTCCCCAAGAACCGTCTCAATCTCTCCCTCTTTCTCAAAGCTTCAAAACGGCTGTCCAGACAAAACCCCGCTGAGCAAGGGCACTGTCCGCCTTGTGTGCCCCGTGGTAGTTCATGCATTATGTACGCATCTCTCTGTGGATAATGTGTTCAAAAGATGCCCCCTGCCTGCCCTTGTTATTGGAAACCTTCTCACGATGAATAATGACAGACATCAGGGTGCCAAATGTCCCGTGCAGGACACCGTAGGCATTTCTCTGCTAACAGGAGGGGAACAACATCTGTTTGGCTGTTGAATGCAACGCTGATTCATCAGTCTCACAAACACTCCTCCTCTTAAAGCTACAGTCAGCTAAATAAAATAGCCGGGGATGGAGTTTAGTACAATACCTATATAAAATGCAAGCACTGGTGTAACTGAATTCCATGTATGTTAGATGATAGTACACTTTAGTAAATATTAAGGTAAGTAATACAGGTATCGCTGCCATATATTTTTGCCATAGCGATAGGTTTGTATCACTAGATTAATGATTGTGCCTTTAATCAGGATTTGGCTCAGAAGTAGGGTGTTGGTTTATGACTATTTTGAAGGACACTCGCCCTGACGCAATTCCCCTGTGGGAACTGCAGACTGCAGACACTTTATTTTAATGCATCAACACTCATAAAAACGTAAAACTTGCTCAAAGTTTGTAGCGATGCTGAAAGTGTACTGTTGGAGAGAGTGCATGTGAGAGTGGGGAACTATGAAGAGGGGTTGCAATTGTTTTAATAGTTTAGCCACCAGTCTCTTTTTTCTCTCTCCAAGGGGCCTATTAATGATTACTAATGCTCCTCTTAGTCCGTAACCGTCTCCACCCGGTTTCCTTCATTTACTTCTGACAGGTTTGGTCACATCACACGTCTGAGAGAAGGGCTAAGCCGAGCGTACGGTGCCCTTGTAAACTGGCTCCTTGCTGTGACACTTCTTCACTGGAACTGTCTTTTGACGTTCTTTTGAAGGAGGGGGGTTTAATGCGAGTCAAGAGTGTGAGAGGATTTTATTTCATATCCTTGAATCAATCTGCAGAGCAATGAATGTGGTATTGATGTATGAATGGAGAGGAGGATATGTCTCCTTTGAAAAAGTACAGTC
>OMKK01030055.1:0-14476 GCA_900302305.1 Polymixia japonica | reverse complement strand
CCCTCCCACCCACGTCCAGTTTCCATTAGGCCTCTGGATTGATGACAGACGTAGACGGGTTAAAGAGCATTAATGAATACATCTCAGCGTTTGTTTTATCCTTCAACGAGCACACGATGGGTGGGGTTTACCTCATTTGGGAGAATTCAGATTGTGTCAGATAAGTTGTAAATCCAATAAACATACGAAATTGACTTGTTGTCATATACTTAAATGCAATTGTCTTAACGCTCACGATACTGTCCCACGGGGTAAGACCCCCCCATCTAGAACCAAAAACTAAACAAAAAAACTAAACTAAACTAGTGTTTGACCCAGGCCTGATTATACCTTTGTTTCCTCTTACTTACAGATGCCCCGTCATTTGTCAGTTGGTCAGGTTGTCAAGGTTACCGTCCAGAGAAATAACAGATTTAATGGCTGAAGTATAGTAATGTGCTATATAGCACCAAGGCATTGACAATTTCACAAAGCTTTACATATTTTCTTCTTAATTTCAAGCTCAAGTTCAAGATTGTGCATTTTAACAAGTGCACTTTTAGAAAGCATCATGAATGTAAAGCTTTAGATTTTTCCATTGTAGTTAAAAAATGATTTACACACCGTCTATGATTATTTGTAATTCCTCTGCAAAAAAAACCTTCTTTTGTGTGACTTGAATTAATTTGTAATTTATCACATTGTTGTGCTATAGGCTGAGAGTTCTGCTGCCGCCATTTTGTCTTGTAGATCTGTTTTGTATTGAGCACCTGTCATCACCAGTCACCTCTAAAAATATCCCAATATTAGGGATGTTGTTATACAATATGAGCACTTTTTAGCATTAACAACCCACAGTCTTGAAACAGTAATTTTTTGTACAATAATGTCCCGCATTGTTACCTATATGCTCAACTGTGCTATGAACAGGAATGTCATTATTTGAGTGAGGCTGATTGTCTATTTTTTTCTCAACCACTTTTACATCAGGACCCCAAAATTGTCAAGACGTCGCAAACAAAAGTCCCATATCTAATTTAGCCTTTGTCTGTGACCCTATTAGAGTGGCTTGCGACCCTTTTCTGGGTCCTGACCCACCAGTTGAGAATTACTGCTCTTACCTACAGTAAAAGGGAAAATTTGTATCCGTAACTGTAAATTGTCTGCCTCATAAACTGTTGTTTAGAATGTCTGGAATATGGATTCATGTGTATGTTATGTAGGAAACTGACTGCATGAGTCTTGAATGGCACATATTTGGAACAGGCCCTGGCGGCATGTGAAAGTTAATTTTTATTTATTTATATTTATATTGATTTTATTTATTTTCAAATGTATTTATTTTGTGGTTTATTTTTTTATTGATTGTATTTACCTCGCTTTTTTGGATATTTGGAGAGTGTGATCTTTTTTGCAAGACAATGACTTTGTTTTCATTTTTCATTTTTTTATTTCAAGCATGCAGCAGTGTGTGCACTGGTGGACAGAGGTTAGAAAGGTACAGGGTACGTTAGATTTCATGACCGATGGGAGAATAGCCACTAACTCTAACTAGTAGTTCAGTGCAACACGTTCTGCCTCTTTATCATTACTGGATTTTTCACAACATGTGAACATTTTGCTTTAATTTTTCACCAAAGTATCACAGAAGTTAAAATTAGTTTATGAAATCTGTCGGTCCAAAATGTTTTTTCTGGAGTAAAGGCATTCAAACTGGGTTGCACACACTGCTTCAGTCTCACATTTATTTAAGCGTTTTATTTTTGTTCGTATAGACCAGCCCTGGGTCAGAAAGTATTTGTAAATATTTCAAAAGTTTGTTTGAACTTGGAGTACCAGAGGTATAATTTACCAAATCAGGACAACTCGAGTAGAGCCATAAGTTGTCTATCTCAGGAAAACATAATAAACTGACTTTCAAATACTTTCCTGTGATTGGCTCAACTACCTGGCACTCATTGCATTATCTAATGTGGTAAACCCTGCCCATCTGGTATTCCAAACAGCTCCAATTACAAAAAAAAACAAAAGAAAGAGAAAAACCCCACTAAGAATTATTCACAAGTTCTAACTGACCCCAGGTCTGGCATGAGACACATGCTCACTCCTCTCATTCAATGTCAAACTTTCAAGTGACCTCTTAACCTGGAATATTGCATCCACTGAGATTTAATGTCTGAATTTAATTCATCTGTGTGGACTAATATACATGTAAATGTGAATGCTTTTACTCTTTAGGAGTGTGAAGAATGTGATAATCCTCAATATACAGCTCAGTATTTGAACTAAGGGTGCCGGTTGAAACAAAGCACTACCTACAAAGCGTAGCAAAGGTGTCACTAATTGTTTAAAATATTACCATGAATAAGCTGATTTACTGTTACTGAGATGGACAATGCTTCAGGGTGGAAATTATACTGTTATTGACTGACTTGTATTTGCACTGGAACACACTGATTTGAGTAAAACCGTAGTAAACATTTCAACTGTATGACTGCCTCTTTTTTAACGGTTCCTGGTTTCGCCATCGGAGGGAGAAGAAAAGGATTCAGGCAAACTGGAGATATGTAAATCATTTTTCAGGATGTGCTCGGAGTATTTAATAACTGTCTCTGTCATACCGGGCCACTTTTCTGTCTCATTATATCATGCTATAACCAACTCACTGACCCGGTCTATTATCCTCCTCTCACCATGGCAACTACCAAGAGGAGGTATGAAACCATCGTTTCAATCAGTTTTGGTTGACTTGTTTACGTTTGTGCTTTGATAAGCATTTTTTTCACAGGAAGATGAATAGATGGAACCATCTGCAAGGCAGATGAGCTAAGCTTGTACGGAAGAACACACTCATTCCAACATGACATGAAAAATGTTCTTTAATCAATAGATACCTTTATTACACGGATACTTTAACAGTAAACTTGAACATATTGTTTGTTAATATATGCTGTGAATGAAGTGCTTTGTTGGCATTTATAAACAAGACACAATTAGCTTGGCTCTCCCTTATATTTTCTTGCTATTTTTTATAAAGTAGCGTATTTACATTTTGTGATATGTTTGTGATATGTGCTCACGATGTTCCACCCACACATGGTAGGTTCAAATCTGTTTACTGAAAGCACCTTTTATCCAGAGATATTATCAGCAGTATTTAAAAATCTGATTGGTTTGTAGTCCTTTAAAAATACTGATATGATTACAGAAGTGTAGGTGTTTCTTAAACAGTTATTGGTAAGACATCTTGTGTGAGGACAGGCGCTAACTCACAGTTACGCTCGCCTACAAACGCGCTGGATTCTCTCGACGGACTCCGTTACTCCTGTCTGTGTCACGCGTGTGTTGGCCTGTTTTGTGCAATGTTTTGACTGGCAGTGCATCAGACTTGTTCGCAATGGTTTACATACTTAGAAAGTATTGATACTAGACGGTTTGGCAGCAGAAACTCAGTATCTCTTACAAAAAGGTTCCAAGCACACACACACGGGGAGGGTTAAATCACAGGATTGGCAAGAAGTAGCTGTGCAAGGCAAAAGCAAACATTTATCTTTTTAACACCAAGGCCCTAAACTGTGGTGTGTAAGGTCTGGGTGGCACACAGCAGGGGGTGAAGTTTATCATGGGTGAGACGTCGTCTGACAGAATGTGTTCATGTTGTTTCCTTCTTGTCTCGCTGGGCATTCCTGCGAATCTTCATCTCTGTCAGCTGGATGTAACGGATAACATTGGTGTCTGCACAACAAAGACAGGAAGAGGCTGTTTTATTTCCTGTTCAGGCAGGAAATGAGACATAAAAATGCTCACGCCTCTACGTTAAATCGGAAATTTGTAATCCAATAAAAACAAGCACATTTTGATCGCGAAAAGCCATGGTAGAGCTTACAGGAAGTTATTATTGGAAAATGCTCTATGGATAATGATAATGATCTCTTGTGAACAATACTTGCGAATTGTACTTGTGAATGATAGCTACAAAGAGATTCTAGGATTATCGTGGATAGCTACTGAACTGACTGACAAAATGACTGACTGATGGTTAATAAATTGATTGGTTGATTGACCTACTTCATTTGTTCATTCAATTAACAAATACATGCACTATACTACTCTGCACAAGAAAACATATTGCACACACAATTATTTTTAAAAAACTATCAATGACATCACAATGAACCTAACAAGCATATTTACATTGTGGTTCTCAAAGCGGGGTTTGGGGTGAGGTCATAGGTCAGCAGCAAGTTACACTGGCTTATAGAGAGGCCCGTTGAGACAAAACCACATCGCAAGGGAACACAATGTAATGGCCCTAACCTGAAGGCTCCTGTTTGTGAGACTCCTTGAGGTAGAACAAGGCCTTCGGGAAGTCACCAAGGTGGTAATAGGCCACGCCAGAGCGGTAAAGGGCTTTGAAGTTCTCTCCTTCCTTACGCAGGACTTTCAGACAATATTCCTTCACACGTTCATAGTTCACCAGCTCCATCTGTAACAGACAGGCTTGACAGGAGAAAGATGTGTCATTGTTTACATTTTATTTAGTAGTAATGCTCCAATACATGCATTTTGAGGCACTGAAATACATTGTAATACATTTAGAAATTACAAATATAAATGCAATGTTTTTATTTGCGTCTACCAGTGGTAGATGAATAAGGAGATGAATAAAACATCCACATGAGCTGAACATCAAAAAGAAAGTGAGGTGGATGTGAGGTAAACTGAGAATGACTCATTCTCTCTCATTAATTATTCATGAGTCCTGGAGTATTCCCACAATCTTACACTGTTGGGGGGAGAAAAAAATATCATAAAAAATGTGTGATGCTGTCGCTTACCAGCCAAGCTGTTGTAACACTCCAGCTCAGCATTCTCCATGGCTCCCTTCTGCTCGTCAGTCAGAGACGTGGACTTGCTGATAGTCGGCAACAGCGAGGATGGAGACTTGGAGCTGGTATCCGGATCTCCCAACACCCTGCACAGACCTTTCATCTCCAACAAAGCGCGGTGATACTTGCCGATAGCCTCCCTGTACTTCTTATCCTTGTAGCACTGGGTACCCTGGGTCTTGAAATCCAGTGCCCGTCTCACAGCATCCGCTGGCTCGGAATGTGACGGTTGTTTCAGCATCGACCCACCATGATGCCGCTGCTGTAGCTGCTGGTGTCGTGCGTCTCTGGTCCGGCTGCTACCGGGAGGCTGAGCGCACTGCTGGAGCCTCGGAGAACCAGCGCCGTTGTCTGTGCGGCTGCCGGGGCTACCTTCCAGTCTAGAGCTGCCATCTCTGCCGTCTCTGGCGTCTCTGCCGTCTCTGGCGTCTCTGCCGTCGGTTTTGCTTGCGCTCATCTTTCTTCGCCAAGCTGCTCGACGTTTATCTCCTGGCTCGTCCTATGTACCCGAAACCGATTTTTTTTTCGCTCTGAGATGTCAACCTGCTCACAGCATTGTAACGCAACACTGGCGTCCTCGCCACAAAACGTCGCAGCTTACGTCCTCTGTGCGCAACCCTGCCTCGGCTGTGCGCTTCTAATATTCTCCTGTTTTTTTCTGGACTATCCGATTGGTTCTTTTTTTTTGGCTTTTGGTTTTTATCAGACCCCCTTGAATATTCTCTTCACTCATTGGTATGCCCGGTGTAGCCTGGCCCAGGTTCTCTCTCTTATCTGAAATCGGAGGAATGCAGTCATCTTGTGGATGAATCAGATAAACATCATCAAGCCTGTCGTCTCTCGCCTGAGCAGCCTGCACCCTGGACGCGCGGTTTGTGCGCAGGCAGTTTGGACTGACTCAATGACAGGGTACGGTCCCCAATGACAGGGTATGATGTCATTTAAACAGGAGTTTATATAGGGTAATGCTGTCTGTTTGAACCTGCAGCCCCCTTCATCAGCAGTTGACTTGATGAGTGAGGTTGCCATGACACAAGGGAAATGTCATTTTCAAGACTGTTGTGCAAAACACAGCGTGGTAACGCTTTATTGACTGCATAATTCCATCTGCTCTGTCACACTCACAGAGCAATGAACTTCAGCTGTTTGGGTGTGTCTCTGGAATTCAGTCTCTCAGGAGCAAATGCTACTGACGAGAAATAAGCTGTACAGGCCAGTGAAATCTGTGTATTATATGCATAGACCTATATAAAAATATATGCAATGCAAAATCCCAAAAGAATCCCATCTCTCTGGTTCTTACACACACACACACACACTCACACTCTCTCTCTCTCCCTCTCCCTCTCTTTCTCTCCCCCTCTTCTATATGTCTGTTAATTTAATTGTCGAATACTTCATGTTATTTTTTTCTCGTTTTATATTGTGTTTACATTATTTTCTTTTAGTCCACATGTATTTTCCCACATTTGATTTTAACGTCCATAATTACGTGACGTCATCATGCTGCGACGCAACGCAACGTCATTTTTACGTGACAAATTGTTTACATCATGGCGTCGGTGGATTTGAGAGGTAGCTAAATCTGTTGTTTTCCTTTTTATTGAGAAATATTTTACAACCTTTTTATTTCGCAAGTGGTACTTAATGACTCGACTAGTAGCCGTTTTAATATTTAATTTAATTTCCTCTAGAAACAAATTACAGCTGCTAAATGGGCTTTGTTGCTAACGCGTCCTCTGCTGCTCAACACAACACTGACATAACGCTAAGTGATACAGCTCATCTGCGGTCTATTTATGTATAATAATGGCGATCCATACTTTTATAAACAACGAATTTAATGTCAAGTCTAAGTTAGTTTATCGAAAGTTACCCACAAATTCAAACCACCTTAATTAGCGAGCTACCTAACGAGATCCCGTGTTAACCCTTGTTTGACCAGGAAGTTGACAGACAAGGACACATTGGTCAGGTTACTGCATCATTGCATTTAGCTGAAGCTCTTAGCCAATTAGTGAAGAACATTCCCCCAAATCTCCCTGGAGCAGGTAGGGGTTCAGTACCTTGCTCAAGGGTACTTGGACAGGTATGACCACATGGGGGATCGAACCCAGGACCTTCTGGTTGGGGGATGACCTTTCTACCCCCTAGGCCGCCCTGCTGCTCAACATCTGCAACACAGCCAGATGTTTCCCCCCAACATTTTTAGTTTTGTTGTTATAAACGCTGGCTGCTTGTTCCATTTCAGACAACCTCCTTGGAATATCGTGGGTCGACAGTGGCTTGGTGCCCATTCTCAACCCAGGCAATGTGCTGGATTATTTTTCCGAGAGAAGCAACCCCTTCTATGACCGAACCTGTAATAATGAGGTTGTGAAGATGCAGCGGCTCACTCTGGAGCATTTGAAGTAAGGTCAACATATGACCGATTTACAGATAGATTTAAATATTGCACACATTAAAATATGGAATTCAGAATAACCCTCTTTAATGGTTCAATTGCATATTTACGTTGCTCAGCGACATATACTTTTTACTGCGTGTCCTTTTCTGTTTTGTTTCTGCTTTTACTATCATGTTGTATGTAAACTCTACTGTTGTGAAGCGCTTTGAGCTACAATCCTTGTATGAAAGGCGCTATATAAATAAAGTTTATTATTATTATTATTATACTTCAATTGCAAGCAAAAATGTTGTTTATCGTTTTCTAGTCAGATGGTTGGAGTGGAATACATTCTTCTTCATGCTCAGGAGCCAATTCTTTATATAATTCGTAAGCAGCAGAGGCAGTCACCTGCACAAGGTACGCAACTACACATCAGATTAACTGGTCAATGAATTGACTCACTGGACCAAGGCACACACCATGTATTGGTTATGTTATGGTTTGTCCTAATGTCAGCTCAAAATGATCTAATAAAGTAGAAATCTCTCATAATAACCTTATAAAATAAACTATTATAGTTGTAGAGTTGACCTGTATATCCTTCCTTTAATTATCCAGCTTCATAAAGCTGCATACAGGTAGTCATTGGTGGGAAAACACCTGAGTAAATGCAAGATGTAAAAACCAGACTGAGACAATGCATTAGGTGTGTTAAAGAAAGTGTTAAGTGTTAAATAAATGGTGATTTAGTGTGTAATTATAACTTTACCTTATTCCACACTAGCAACTGTCACTAAGAGTTGATGAAACAGTTGATGAAACAGTTGGGATTTTAAAGCTCTAATTTTCCATTTCTCCTCTATCCTCATCCCTCAGTGATACCCTTGGCTGACTATTACATCATAGCAGGAGTGGTGTATCAGGCCCCAGACCTAGGAACCGTTATCGGCTCCAGAGTGGTGAGAATTGACTCTGGCATCCATTATGATGTCTTTAAGGAACAGGGGTTCGGCTGACAGAGGGAGTTTGTCAAGGGTTTTTCTTGTTTTGTCTGGGCGTCTTAACTTGACGAGCGGTTGTTCTCTCTGACTGTTTAGCTTTCTGCTGTCCATGGAATTCAGTCTGCTTTCGACGAGGCCATGTCCTATTGCCGCTACCACCCATCCAAAGGGTACTGGTGGCACTTCAAAGACCAGGAGGAGAGAGGTTAGTTTTGGGTCCTCGTTCAAGTCCTCTGGCTCCAGGAAGCTCTAGTATAATATATTCATTATTATGTTGGTTGTGGTAATAGTCATGTTTGTTGACAGAAAAAACCAAACCAAAGTCTAAGAAGAAAGAGGAGCCTAGTTCACTGTTTCAGAGGCAGCGTGTGGACACCCTCCTTCTGGATCTTAGGTCAAAGTTCCCCCCAACCTTTTACCAGGTATGTGTTGCACTGGCTCCACAAGCTTTTTATTTGGAATATTAGCAGTATTTTCTTTTTAATTCTCCCATAAATAATTGATATAATCTGATTTTTTTTCTCTCTCTAATTTCAGCCCAAGCCTGGTGAAAAGCCTATTCCAGGTATGGTCATTCATATTATATTGAGAAGTTAAGATAATATATGTCCTTTCAATGTATGATCATCGCTGCTTGCTTGACATCAAAGGAACTCTGTGTTTGTTTTTTGTTCTTGATCATGTTTGACAGCATCCCTTAAACCTTTCTCTTTCTATAGTATTACACTTTTATCATGATCTTATTGAAAATGATGAAATCGTATTATCTAGGCTGTGGCTTGTTTCTTTTCTGTCTTACTGGCCACAATGTGAATGAGCAGAGGCCAATATTCTCAAGTTGTGTCCCTGGTTGTATTCTCATACGTTGTAGTTGAGGTGAAGAAGGAGCCTGAGCCTCCCGCAGAGGCAGTGAAACAAGAGGAGAGGGAGCCTGCCACCAAGACCTCCGCCCCGGCTCCTCCAAGCAAACCGCCCCCTGAGAAACGAGCCAGGCTACAGTGATGACCACTTCTCATACATTCTGGGAAAGTCATAGAATGAGCAGTTTGAGAACAGGGGGGTTTCTGTTCACTTGCCAAAATGTCTACATGGTGCATAGCTGTTGGTCTTTTGATTGGTTTACAAGATGCGTAGCATGAGTTGGCACAAAAAGTGTCAGTTGCCCGCCTCAGTGCCAGGACTACTTTTATACTGTAACTTTAGTCTTGTACGCTTGATAAGTTTAACAGTATGTACATTTCAAGAAGCTGTACTGCTAAGTGGGGTTAACTCCATGATGTCAGTGGACACTTAAAGCCTTGTTTTACAGAACTCTTGTGGTTTATGCTAATGAAGAGGTTTTTGGCGATAAGCTGACATCAGCACTGGTTTCAGTTTACTGTTGACATCAGCAGTATCTTTCTGTTGTAATGACTTCAGAGGTCATTTCTTATTACAGATCTACTTCACCAGGGGATGTGTCATAAAGTAGAAGCATAAAAAGCCCCCCTTAGATTTCCGGTTTGCCATGTAACTCTAAACTTTGAAATGTGTATGAAGACATTTAAAAGGAATGTTGGCTGTCTGTTGTTTCTGAGTGAGACATACACTTCCACCTATTTGTTGGAAGGAGGACTCTGTTTTCCATGTTTTTGTATTAGAAATCATAGTTTGTTCAAGTATCAAGTATCCTCATTGGGTTTGTTTATGAAAATGTAAAGGTCACATTTTTTTCTGAATAAAATCAAATCTAAAATGTATTTGAAACAACTTTGATGTACCATAAGTGACAACTCATGACTCAATTATCATAAGCATTTATGTGGCTTACAAAAGAGCAGAGTCTTTATTATCTGTTTTGTCCTCCTTTGTCAACAGAGGACGAAAGACAAGATAATCTAATCATCACACGGGGGCGCTATATAGCTGTATTTGTATTTACGTAGCCATTCCCAGATAATTTACACTTGTGTGCCCTCCAGTACATTGTCTTTGAATCAGGTTTAGTTTAAGCATGTACTGTAACGCTAAACTAGTGCATTTGAACGCATGAAAATAAATCTACAAAGACAATGGGGGATATATAAACAGTAGTCTACGTACCCATACCAAAGAGCTTATAGTTTAAATATCAAGATGACTTACATACTAAGGAAACCCTTGTCCGCTAAGGCGGAAACAAAAATAGTGGAGCGTGTCGGGAAATCATGTCGCACATGCAAACAACGGTCTAAAATTAAAATGTTCATGAATATTCTTGTTAGTCATTTAGCAGGGTAGTCATATATAATACATACAACAGCTATTCTATGCAATAACCTCATGGAAATTAATTACCGACCTAATACAGCACAACTACGCATGTGCATAAAGGAACATCTGCTAAACAAAAGTGTTTTGTTTTTATTAATTTAGAGAGGTGTCTAGGTCTCGGTCTCATATCGCTACCAGTGCCTCGCTAAGACCCTAAATATCACACTGCTTGGCTAAATCAAATAAACCCAGTCGCGGAAAAAAAGATATTGGACAGAATATGAGACACTCTCATTGACTCCAGGTCAAAAAATGAGCGGTCAGGTCTGCTTGACGGAATTTTAAGAGAAGACGGAAGTCGGCATAAGTGGACCCTCTCGCTTCGACTGAACTCGTTCTGTCCACGCCACGAAGAAGAATTCGCTCGCAGGGCGTGGTGGGATAGGAGGCTTCTCGGTGGAGGACCGAAAACAGTGCCCCAGCTGGCTAGGCTGCAGAGAAGATGGCTGCAGTGGGGATTTTCAGGCCAATGTCTGAAAACAGAGCACCGTTTGTCATGTTGAACGACGACTAGCCTCCGTGTCACCCCGTTTATTTCGTCGATTCTGTTTAGATTCGAAGGGGATAAAACATGGGGTCTCAAACACTCCAGATCCTGAGGCAGGGGGTCTGGGCTTCAATCACAGGCGGATGGTATTACGACCCCCATCAAAATACATTTGTCAACGCTTTACATCTGTACATCTGGCTGTTCCTTCTGTGTTTTCCCTTCACACTTTACATGGTGAGTGTTTTCCTTTAATACTCTTTATAATTACATGTGTTTTGCGAGGAATGTTGACGGTCGCACCAAAGGCAATGAAGTCTGTCCGTTAGTATATTATTTAATGGTCGGTCTCGGACTATTCTCTGGAAAGAAAACAATGTAACGTTTTAATGTAACCTGTGAAATGTTGGGAGATGTTACAATGTATCCTGCTGCGTTGCAGAACCACACGGCCGTCGGAATTATGAGGTGATACGTGTTATTGAAGATAAATTATTCAAATAAATAGGTGATTCGCTTTTTTATAAGTTTACCATTCAACAACTAGGTTGACCCGCGAGGCTCTTTTGTTTGAATACTATATTTTTCAATAATAACGCAGGTATTAGAAGTCGTAAATCGGGGTATTATGAGTCGTTATGTCGAAGATTATACTATATTAAGTGGATTTTATTTTCCCTTCCCCCATATCTAGTTTCCCCCTGTCAGTGGTGATTTGCAATATCACCAGACCTCAGAAGATATCAGTTCCACCAACTGTCTTTTCCTGACTACAATCCAACACTATTCTATATTTATTGTACTCCCAAGAAATAGACTGAACGACAGTTCTGATTTGCCGACTTTATTTTTCGGGAAAAGTCCTGCATTTAATCCCGTATTTTCTTTTGCACAATGCTAGAATGATATAGCCTGGCCTTTTACTTGCCAAATAAACGACTTTGGCCATTAGTGTTACTCATCAGTAGTTATTTTCCTATTCATGCCTGTTTTCTAGGAGTTGTTTATGTTTTCGCGCAGCGTGGACATTAGAACATAACCTAGCTTATAGCGTGGTGAATTACTTTTCTTTTTTATATTCAACTCTCCATAAATGTTCACTGGTCAAGAAGTGGCTATAGGCTAAGATACTACATTCTATATTAAGAACCTAATGCTCCATATCAGTTCATGGTTTCCTTTCTATTTCTGGAGTGGAATAAATAGTCACCTCTGTGGTTTATACAGAGCCACAGGTTTGAGGGCTGCTAGTGGTAATAACAGCTTATAAAACCAGATATGTCTTGATGCCCACAGAGGCACTCTGTGGTAGAAGTATGATTGCTTGCTGATAGCCTACCTGATTACTAACATCTGAGAGACATTTAAACGTTTCTCTCAGTTCTGTTGTTTTTGTCAAGCTATTTTTTTTTACTAATCATAACCTTTGTTTAGATAGCAGTTTTAAAAATAGTGTTTTGCATTGCTTCATCAAAGAATAAAACAGTAAGAAACAGTGCAATTATACATTGTATTTTTGGTTTCAGCTTTTATGTAGTTAACTTATATATATACTTGGCTGCTGTCATTCTGTTTTACATTGTTGGCAGAACATGTCCACCACACATTTCCAAAGGGAGGCACGGATGAGTGATATGTATGTGCGGCAGGATGACCTTGTATTTACAGAGACTGTTCCATATCTGAAAGGTCACAGCTTTGATTCCCACAACACCCGACATCATGTCGACGTGTCCGCGAGGAAGACACTGAACTCCCCCGACCTGTTCGCTCCCTGTTGATATCTGGATAAGAGCGTTACCTCAAGTGCCCTGCATCGAATGCAAATCTAAACTCCACTTCTGTTTTGTTTCTGTGATATCAGGCCCTGCCGCCAACCATGGTGATTGTGGGAATCTACTGTGGTGTGATCGCTGCTATGTTTCTGCTGCTGAAAACTGTAAACTACCGCCTCCACTACGCCCTGGATGAGGGGGAGGTGGTGGAGCATCGGGCCAAGGAGACCGAGGGCAGCAGAGGCGGCACTGAGGGGGCCAACGGAGGCAGCATAACACGCCGGGAGGACAGCAATGGCCCAGGGTAAGGTCACGCATACCTCCCCGATCGTGGGTTTGATATATGGAGGGACAGGCGCTGGACACAGATCCTCACGCCATGGAGGCCCAAGAGTATGCGGGTTATCGGCAGAACACCGCACCGGGTTGATTTCACACATTAGTCCTGAACCCCAAACCCTTGCACTCTGGCTAAAGATGTGATAGTCACTGAAAGATTCATACACACGGTTAGAAAACCACTACCGTCTAGGAGCGTTGCGCGTCAGCTCGACAATCTCCCGCTTCCTGATCTGCGCCGGTGATGCCTCAAATGTGTATCTTGTCAGAGTGAGTCAGGTCATTTAAAGGTGATCTAATCTCGAGTTCTCTTTCAGAGCCGAGGTCAAAGGTTTGTCCTCTAGCGGTGACGTGCAGAAAAGACACAGCCCCGCTATGCAGAGAATCAATATCTCGCCTCAAGAGTCTTCCTGAGCAGACAACCAAGGCCAGCTATAATTGCAGTCTGCCGTCTTTTACATGGCGGCCTAGTTCTCGCTCCGCAGAAAAAAAGAGTCGGTGGAGGTCCGAGGCATTTTACTGCCCCGTGCCTCGGAGAAGTGACTCATTTTCACATTCCAGAGGGAGTGCTTAGCAGGATGCTGAGAGAAGGAAAAAGCAACAAGAAGAATGAGAGCTGTCGACCACAGGGGCAGTCGCGGCGTTGCCCACACATCTGGAGTTGCATTCCAGGTTGTTTGAGTTTACAGTACAGCAGACAAACCGGTTGAAGTTGATTAACTGTTTTTTTTTTGTTTTTTTGTTTTTTTATAAATTCGTCAGCGTCCCTCCACTTCCTCATCCTCTTTCCAAGCGGTGTTCATGCGCTGTGTAGTGCAGTTTATTGCTGTGCACTGTCTTGGTTTTTTTTTTTGTTTGGCTTGACCGGTTATGAAACAGTTCTGGTGTATGGAAATGATTTATAGACAATCCCTGGCAAGTTGTTTGTTTCAACATACCGACTGGCTAAACAAGCACGTCCGGGCTAAATATAGACCCAGTGAAAGTCCACTTGAAGCTTTTCTTCTGTTTTAGCCCTCTCCATAGTTTTCCAATCCTTAATGTCGGTTACAGGCCTGCCATATAAAGTTACTTCATGTTGTTTTTCTAAACGGAGTGAGGGTGAATGACTGAAGGGAAGGAGAGGACTGACATGTAATGGCACTGACCGTACAAATGGTTCCCAACAAGATGAATAGTACATGTCTGGCTGTGGCGCTCATCCATTTTCAAGGCAGGGGCTGGGGGGGGACTTTATTCATGTGCTGGGTAATTCAAGTCTGTGTATGTGTGTGTGTGTATGTGTGTGTGTGTGTGTATGTGTGTGTGTGCGTGCGTGCGCGCCT
>OMKK01030053.1:0-11472 GCA_900302305.1 Polymixia japonica | reverse complement strand
GGGGGGAAAGAAGGGATCCAGCCCTTGTGTTTTTCGATTCGAAACGGCACTCTTGTCGGTTCACACGGGGAGTGTTTCAGACCGTAGAGTCCTCGGCGGCTGCTGCATCTGTTTCAACAGATTCAAACGGTAATTATCAGGGGCTGGAACTGCAGCTGCTCCCATAACAATGTCCGTACTTGCCAAGCGCGGACGTGAAGACCCGGGGCAGGGCGGCTAGGAGCGACTTCACAGGCTTACGGAAGGTGTGAACATGCTATCGCAGGGAGCAGGCTGGGTGGCTGCGAGCGCATGTAGCCCGGCGTCCCCCGTCACAACACGTCGACTGGATGTATTGTATTTACATCTTGTTTTTTTTTTTCTTGTTTTTTTTCACCCCGTGTTCAATCCGTTTCCAGTTGAACGTATTTTTGAGCGGGTGATATCTTCAGTTGTAAAACCTCAGAGGAGACCAGATGTGTCTGTACTGGAAATGACGCAATGATTAAACACGATTACTCTGTTTCTACTCATTAAAATGGTTTTATTTACAAATATGTAAAATGATATCAAATGCCTGTGTGGGAGTGTCCGTGCACAACCATCAATACTACAACTGGGAATAAAAGGCAAAACATATCGTCAGTCAGGTCTATGTTACAAAAATATTGACCTATTTACTATTTTACAGTATCTACAACACATTTTTCGATCGCAAACATTCCTCATTGTCTTAACTTGTTCAGTATTATCTAGATTGTCTTCACTGTGCACCATATCACTTGACACTTTTCTTCACATCTTGGAAGTTACAACTGTTCCGTTGAAAACGAGAGCTTCGTAGGACGGCAGCTGTTTGATCTGTGGCACAGTTGCTCCGCTCCTACACACGAGGATGTAAGACGTTCTCAAAGCAGAGCGGAACCCCAATACAGGGGATTTAGCTCGTTCCTATTCACTTTTGTACCACAACAAACAGCCCGTACTCCTTGTCATCATTTGAACTTCATTCAATTCACCTTCTGGAACAGCGAGCTCACATTCTGTGTATTTGTATTTCTTTATCTCTAGACCTTTGGCCTTGTGCTTTTACTTTTTGCCCAGAAGTGCTTTTCTTTTTTTTCTTTTTTTTTGCATTTATGTACATATTCCGTTCGGATCCTTTGATGTGGGGCTCTCAGGTCAGCAGCAGGCATCTGAAAGAGGGGGAATGACCACGCTTGAGGGCAGCTGGTTCAATCTCTGTGGGGACTAGTGGTAATCTGAAACAGGATCTGGCTGCTGCTGTTGTCAAGTCCAGGGTGGTTTAAGGGTGGAACACGAGCCAAAGAAATCCATGTCATCCTGGAAAAAGAGAAAGAAGAACACACACACGCACGCACACAGACACACACAATCATTAGTAACAGATCTACCCAGAGCTGGCTGGGGTTAAAACAGTATCCTCTTGGCTACATCAAAGACTTGGGCTTGGACACTGGCCTGGCGCTTCCTCTGATTTTTTTTTTTTAACCAGCCAGCTTCCACTTTCCATGGACACACACATACACGCAGACGCACTGTCCCCGTCCAACAAGGGCAATCCAAATGTTGTAAAAGATGTACTCCAGAAATACTGTTATGTTTTGAGTGTACTAGCGTGTGCGTCTGTCTATTTGTGTTCACGTGTGCTAAAAACACCCGCTGCAGCCAGTGTGTCCTGACACCTCAGTGCATCGGCTTTCTGCTCCGGTGTGTTTGGGCTGTGGACGCTGTCTGTCTCGTCTCAGCCCAGTCTCTCTCACTGGATCACCTTCAGCGGGGCTGGGCTGGTTCTGAAGCTCCGTTTGGTAGATACAATAACGCGTTCTCTCACAAACCAAACGTTACATCCCTGTGAATCAGTGGGACTTTATAATTTCTTTGAGGGAAAATGTACAATAGGAGCAATGATTTTTCTTCTTTACAGTTCCTTTTTCGAGGCATAGTTTACCCAAGGCCCGGAGTTTCCTGGGTTCATGGGTGTTTGCTCTCACACACTGGCCTCTTTGCTTGACAATGAAAACGATCAGGCGTTGGGGATTACTCACTTTGGTTTGCTCTGTGACGACGTGAAACTCTACACGAGCATCTTTACGCAACAAGCCAAGCATTCATAGAGCATACTGAATAACATTTGAGGATGATCAGGAATGCCAGAAAGCAGGAAAACAGTCATTTCCCATTAGAAATAAATGGGAGTCCAAAAAAACAATTCATGGAAAACAAATGTGATTCACATCCCTGAATGTAGCTCCGTTACATGAAGTGTATTGACCATGTGGTTTTCCTCCTTTTCAACTCACCTTCCAAAGGCGCGTCTGTCGGGGCTCTTCCGTAGCTCTGTCTGGTCCGGTCCGGTAAATTCGCCCGGGCGCTGCTTGTCTCGCTTGACCCGGACCCTTCCTCTTCCCCCTCTCCCTCTTCCTCTCCTTCCACCGCCTTCAGTCTCTCGGCGGATTCTGGGCCGCACCGGGGCGGACCGAAGCACTCCGAACACTCTGGGTTTTGCACCAGCGGCCACGTCTCGCCGGCCTCCGCGGAGATGCACTCTGGACTTGGTCCCGCGGGGGTCGGGCCGCTCCCTTCATCTGGGCTCATGTTTCTGGGGAGGGTGACAGGGAGGGATGGGGGTGTTAGCTCCGTATATCTCTCAGTGCTCGGTGTCTAGCTGTGGCCTTGGAGAGCTCGATAGTGGTCTCTCAAACAGAGGAGTTTAATGTTGTTTTTTTTACTTAAAATAGAGACAATGAATGAGCATTTTAAAGTGTAAAATGAACCACAGATGAAAATTATGTCTATGGCATTTAGACCTTGGAACGTAATAATGTTTTATTGGTGAAAAGGTGCTTTATAAATAAGGTCCCGAGAATCAGAACCACAGCAAGATGAGCTTCTTTCCCTTCCCTTCCCGTGTCTACAGTAAGGAGAGGTGTCAACAAAAACCCTTTCTACATTTATTCCAGACATAATAAACTCTGGCTGATGAAGAATGACACGACACGGGCTTCTGTAGCTGTATTGTTCTGCTGTATGAATACAAGAGTCCCTTTTTTAGAGCGTTAGATGTGGTGAGTCATGCAGATTTTTAAGCACTACAGATTGTTGAAAATGTATGTGGTTTATGCAGCATGGAACAGTTGACCTACAATGGTCCTTAACTATGCTGAGACACAAGGTTATGTTTGTGTGCATTATATGACTTTGTTTTGTTTTGTTTGTAGGGCAGCTAATGTCAAATGGTGGTTGAGCATCAAACAAACTTCGCAGCTTGTTTTCCTGTTAGGTTTAATGGGCAGAGCATGCCACTAACGCCAGGGTTAACACTGCCTCCTGCCATCCACACTAAAAAGGTTTATTGGGATGAACACGCACAACACAACTCTTATCCCAACCTTATTCTTTATTGCAGCATTAAGTGCCTAACCTGACGCGCCAGAAGGTTTGTTACACAGAACCATCCGAGAAGTCGTCCTTGGACACTGAAAAGGGCAGGCACTTTCAAAAAATACTTGGCAGGTGATTGGATGAACCATCTGTCTATCACTGTCTATCACAGGCTAAACCATGCCCGTAGCTGCCAGTAGTTCCTCATAGGACACTGATTGGCCTGAATCAGCTGTGGTTCGGCCACAATCGCATTAACTTGAAGCCTGACAAGATGTCATTCTCGCAATTGCGATTCTCGCTGTGAACTCGTGATCTCGCAAATCCAGCTGCCTCGCAAGTTAATTAAGTGCCTTGAAATAGTCAAGTATTTAGGCCCCCTGGTTCTGGAGCCAAATGTGCACCTGTGTGGCACCTGTTTCCCCCTGAACATACAACGTACAGCACAGTTCTTCCTTACCCGTCACTGAGGCTCATCTGGGACGGGAAGGGGCTTGTGTCTCGGCTGCGACCCAGACTGCAGCTCTCATCACAGCACAGAGACGGGATCAGGTGGACCGGACCTGAACATCACATACACAGAGACAATAACAACACTGACTATCACCACCGGGAACCACCACTGCTGTGCCTTTACTGTAAGTGCATAGAGTAGAAAGAGAAGAAAAACAGGGATAATCCCTGATCTTAATAATGAGCTTATTGCAACAATAAAAAAAACACCATATATGGACAAATGTTAGGGCAATATAGAGGGACAAGTATGCAAGTAATTCAAAACAACAGTTTTTGCATTCAACTATTGTTCTTCATATTCCACTGTGTTGGCCCCATTGATGCTAATTAAGTTTACAATGTCCATATACTTGATCGGTACATTTGCCGATCAATTAGAATTCAATTAGAATTTGTGTTTCGGTAGCTGAAGTTTACACACAGAAACAGCAGAAACACATCCTGTATAGAGGCCTTAAAGCTCTTAAAGTCTGTGTAAAGGACATTCAGAGATGTGTTTCTAAACACATTATACATGTTAGAAAATAATTGCTGAAAACGTGAAAATACTGCGAACTATGTAGTACTGAATTGTGTAGTTAGACCGTTAAACTGTTTTTTACCATTTTTGTGTTCAGGATTTTTGGACGGGCTGGAAATCATGGCTCGATGATGCACTGGAGCATGACCCCTCCCCTAACACTATATAAATTATTTTTGAGCTGTTTATTATTGTCCTTTGCCAACCCCTGCTGTTATAAATCGATTCCATAGTCACCATCATACATTTTTTACAAACAAGCTGTTCCAAAAACGTCTATCTCCTCCGAAAGCGGTATTTGCTGGCTAGCCTAACAAAACTGAGAATCGACTTTGTCACTGCTGTTACCATGGTGTTGCTAGTGCATGACGTTCCATTGCTAACCACACCACCGTTTTCTGTTTAGAGAAAGATTGAGGGGGAAAGCAGGAAGTGATATGATACCGTGCTATTATAAAAGCCCCTCGGTCTGGACCACGACCTACCGCAGGTGTGCCCGGGGCCCAGATGACACTGGCAGCAGGGTCTCTGGGGGAAGTCGTGAAGCCAGCGCCGGTCCAGACAGGACAGTTCTGCACCATTGTAGGGACCGTCCTGGGACCTCAGAGAGGCTGGGGACAAAACATATTGGATTCCATCAACACTTAAACAGTCAAATAATGAGACATGAGGACATTCTATTTCCCCATTAAAGCACTAAATCTCTTAAAAAGCCTCCTGGTGAATCTATTACAGTCCTATTATGAATCATCACCGACATCAGTCTGGAAAGGGAAATCTTTTCTGTTTTTTTGTTTTTTGTTCGAGGTTGTGAAACAGAAACCCTGGCTTGCTCCAGATGTGACTCACCGCTGGGCTTCTTCTCCAGCAGCTGTCTCTTGCAGTAGATGACACAGAGGACCAGCAGGGCCAGCAGGACGGTGGCCAGGGCGCTGCAGATGACCGCGGCCAGGGCCATGTCCCGAGGACTGGTCACCACCGAGGGCAGCGGCACCAGGTTCACCCGCCCGCTGCCTGTCGAAGAAAGATGACACAAGATGATCGAAATGACTGTGAAATGCAACCAGAGAGGATGTGGCTTCTGTTGTTTTTTAGCGAGGTGATGTCTGGCATTAACAGTTAAACAATGCACTTTGAGACTTGCACAGCAAATGGTCTCTCCTGGAGTGTGCTTTTAGCCAACGATATGCAAAGGATGATACAAGCCCAGGTGCGGTTGTCTGAAAATAATCAACACTTCACCAGCCAATCAGAATCAAGCAGTCGCACGGGTCATAGGTCATGGTATTATCATGAGTCAGATTATCCTTTTGTTTCTTCCAGCTCTTCCTCTCCCCTCCTCACTACCCGCAAATGAAATGAGCAATGCAGTTCAAAGGGAAAACGCCTTTGGTGGATTCCCTCTCTCTCTCTCTCTCTCCACAGAAGATGATTTACAGACGTTTCTTCGCCCCTGCCTCCAGGCCTTCATGCTCTCACGCCTGCACAGCCCCATCATTAAGTCTATGATCAAGGCAAAAGGCAAAAGGCAGAGGGGCTGGCCAGACACTTGAAATTGTTTGCAGGAATGTATACATTATATATGTTACGGTAAATGTGGAAAAACGGGGGACGTATAGATCCACCGCCATGTCGGTATAGACATACGTCAAATGTACTTGTTTCATATAAGGCGCGAGGCGGCATTTGAGCCGGCGGCGTTTGAACAGATGAATGCGCGCCACCAGGCCCGGCATGACGCTGCGATACGCCGCGCGGCCCGATCAGCGCTGTTTAATTTGCAAGCCGTTGGAACCAGACTAGTAATTAATTTACAAACCAATATCAATTTCAAATTAATTACTATGTGTGAATGTATTTAAGAAAGAGAGAGAGAGAGAGAGAGAGAGAGAGAGAAAGAGAGAGAAATATGCAGACAGAAGGTGTGTTTTCATGTTTGTGTGTGTCGTATGTCTGTAATGGGTGTGTGTGTGTGTTATGTGTACTAATTCTATGTTGCAGCTGTTGCAACCATAGTTCTGTGCCTGCCCAGGGGGAACGTTGATGTCATTACATGCTCCACCCCGCTCCCAAGACCATTCACACACTCTAACATGAAGACTTTTGCCCTTGAGAACAGCACTAATTATACAAGTTCCCACAAATATGGAACATCAGGATTTAGTACAGCTTAATGCAAGAAAGTTGAACTTGCACTCTGTTTCAAAGGCTGTCTTCTGGTACTACATCTCATTGTGTCCACAGTCCTTCGCCAAAGTTAATCGAAGAGTATTAAAATCACGTTAGCCTAGCAATACATACTTTAAGGGGAAACGCCATTCAATTTCATCATTCTGACATGTTCATCTGAACTAGGACAGATCGCTCTACATCAAAGTGAGTAAAGAGCTTGTCCCACTTCTTGATCGCCGATGTTACTATATACAGATGTACAGCTCAATAGAAAATGTATTTTAAACTATAGAAAATGACTTGGACAGTAACCAGGATCGTTATACTGGGAATACAGCGACATCGTCTAGTTCAGAAGTGAAATTACTATTACAGGTTATTGTTGTTGTTTTTTTAAATGGATGTAAAGGATCAAACACAAACATTCTGACTCCAAAAAGTCGGTCTTCTATACATCATCAGCGGAGCGGTTCTAGAATGCACATCAGTATTTACATTGTGCATCACAGATTAGAATCTTGGTTCTCTAATCTGTAGCTTTGGGGGAGAGTTGGGCGGTCCTAAAACCTGTCCGAATTCTCAAATTGAGTGAAATTCCCCTTTAAGGCCATGTAGATTAAAGTAATTACCTGCGATCATTATCAGTAATCAAATATAATTTTGTTGAACTTAAAAAGATCAATGTATTCATGGCAAAATGGGTGTGGGTTTATGCAGGGCAAACAAGGTAAGCAGAAATAGTAGCACACCTATACTGTGCTATGAAAAAGACTGACTGCTTGCCCACAATTGAGGAAAGAAAAAGAAATTGTGAGAGATAAGCTGAATATATAGCAAATATAATAAATTACTTTTTGTTTGAGAAAATCTTTTTCAATGACCCCCCATCACTGTTTGCTCTGCAGTGCATTAATCATAAAGGGGAACTGGGTTCAGCCTTTTCACAGCCAAGAGCTCTTTGTTATACAATGTAAACATCACTTTAGCTTTGGGCCGTTTTTTTATTCAGGCAGATAGGGGATAAGGGTATTTTAACATTCCTTCTGAAAGGAGAATGAAAAAAAAGCACAAACCCAGAGCAGCGCTTTGAAATTAATTTTGACCCGAGGGCCCAATAAACAATCATTTAAATATAGGCAATGCAATACATATTGTCAAAAAGTGAATGATTACTATTAATAAAACAAGATTAGTACGTTGCACATAGTTATTACTTAGCCAAGTATTATAATAAATGGCTAAGTAATCGCATCGCAACAGTGTTGACAAGGGAGTCACAGCTAAAATCATGGCAAATACCCAAATCAAACTGCACAGTTTATTTAAAGGAAGACTTAGAGTAGTCTTTACCAAATGTAAATGCCTCAATCTACAATAAATCCTGTTGTATGAATTAAATATTAGCATTGAATATCCATTCTATCATCACACTCAACACCAGTTGTAGTATGTCTTAATTACCACTGCCCTCTGAAACCTGAATAAACAACATGACACAGTATAGAAAATAATTATTCAATTATTGAAATTTAAACAAGGGGAGGGAGGGAGCAAAACTTTCAAACAATTGGAAACGCTCTGCTGAGACTCCCTGTACACACTAACCACCAGCTATGCTCTAGGACACAATTTGAATGGCCATTTAAACAATATAAAATATTAACAAAAATAGTCAGTAAATGAAAATGAAACCTGACAGTGAATGGATTCAGACGTGTTCTATTACTTTCCGATCTTTAATGTTGCTCTAGATCAACACAAAGTACATTGGAGCAATTTCTGAGCTTGTTGTTGCGCTAAGGACACATTAAAGGTAGACAACAGGCAGCAGGTGTTTGTATGTTTATCTGTTTGTCTGTTCTTGCACTTTGGCTTGTATTAATATTCCTACTCTAACCAACAGCTCAGCAGAACCTGGGGTATCAAAAAAGCCCACCTATCTTTTAGTTAGAACACAGCAACAATCTTCAGAATATTACCACTAGGTGTAATAATAGTCAAAAGACAGAAACATAATTTTTTAAAGAAAATGCTTGACTACTTTTGATGTTGGGAGAATGTGGCACCTCTTCCTGCATGTTTTATATAATATACAGTTTTTTTGTGTTCAAGCTGATGAGCATGTATTGCCCTTCCACTGAGCAACATGACACAGCATACTAATGATAAACAATGACCCTGAACCCCACCTCCATTCTTTCCAAAATAATATTGTATTAGAAAAACATTTTAGCAAGTAGGACTGGGTTTAGGTCATGGATGTAAGTTAGACTGCTGGAGTCTATTGTTACGGTCAAATCCAGCCAAGGTGAGCATCATCTCCCTCATACCACAATGTCAGCTCATTATCAGGGCCAAACAGCTGCAGCGGAGACAGATAAACACTGACCCATTGAAGAGACCTCACCTGCTGATTTTATCTCCATACCGCACCCAGCCAATAAACCACAGCTTTGATATACTCTCTACCTGCTGAATTTATGGAATGCCGAACTCAAGGGACATTCTAAATAACAGAAGCACTACTTTGGGATCTTCAGCTTGTCGCTGTATGAATCCTATTACGAGGTTCTAGGTAGAACCTCATGCACTGTGCTACTGTACCTTAAACTCTGTGTGAAAGAACAGAGAAATAGAAAATAAAAGATTTTGCTGGTTTTCCCTTAATTGGTATATATATTTGGGAACTGAAATCTTCCATTTTGCAGGGATCCATTGTAACTAATGATATTTAAATGGCTCTAAGTAATTGGTTACCCCTGGATTTGAAACCAGAACCTTGAGGTCATTGTTTTGACTCAACAGATATCAGTAGATATTATACATGATGGAGCTGCAGTGGAGGTAAACTAAATATCATAACTCCAGGTTTTGATGAACTGATGAAATTGCACTTTTGATGATAAACAAGTGTCTGAGACTATAGTTTAACACTTAAGAATCTCTTTTATATTTCCTACTATTTAGCTTCCATGAAAGGGCCCATTAATTAATAGCTACTAATTAATAGCTAACTTTTTGAACTTTTGAACTAATTAAATTGTGTCATTTGACACACAGTTTAAAGGTCTTGTAAACAAGGCAAGTAGTTGCTGGTTCCCATAATGATATGTGGTTTGAAAGTTTACATCTACCAATCCCAGTGCAAATTATATTCTACCTCATTTGTTCAATTAATTAAATGCAATTTATCCAGGACGTTTTTGCCTGAGCCACAAGTTTGCAACAAGTCGTTTTGACAAAACAAATGCATAAACGACATGAAGAATAATGGCTTGGAATTGACAAGGATGTCTGTCAGTAGATTATTTGATGCCATTTCAAACAGAATAGGAACCAATGAGCAGCATGTAGGTAAAGTAATACCACTGAAAACAGTGAGGGAGAAGACATGTAAGGTCTCAGGTATAGTCTTTTAAGGTATTTTAAATCTATCAATGCTAAAAAGCTCTATCAATGTTAAACATTTGGAATATAATGTCTATTTTGAGTTATGGGAATGTTATGGGAATGTTATGGGAATCTTATGGGAATCTTATGGGAGTTATGGGATCTGGGAAATGTGAAAGACGCATTTTGCATCAGTAAGTCCTTCTTTTCAAAGATTTATCTTCATATATCCATAACTAACATGGATTAGAGGTATAGGTAAAGCACAGAGTAAACAGGTCCAATGAACAACTTCTCATCTTTTATTGACTTAATCTTTCTGAGTACGAGTCTTTCAGTAAAATGAGAGGGAACGTTTCTTTGACTGTCTTTTATGCCAACAACCCCCCACAAACCCTCTTTTTCAAAATGTTTTCCAGATGCAAATATGATCGAAGTAGAACCATAACCCCTTTAATAAGAACCTTTTTTAGTGCGTGGCCTTGTGTATAACTGGTAAATGAGTGTATTATGTGTAATATAGGAGGTTCACAACATGTAACTGACCATTTTTCATTTTGTAAAAATGAAACTGGATACCTTTATCTGAAGGATCTATAACCTCCAAATGCATAATACCCAAGGTATCAAAACAGATAACAGTAATTACCCCTTTTAAAAACATTACTGTTGCCATGAGGTTGTGGTTAGACAACTGCGTAATGGATTCTTGATCAAGGCAGTTGGGAGGAGGAGCTCTTCTGCAAAAAGCGTTCAAAAAACAGCACTGCAGCCATGTCTTTAGTGACATGTGAGTGACTCTGGCCGAGTTGTTTCTCAGGATTGAGGCTCTTGCTTGGCTCGTGTTGCCTGGTAGGCAATTCAATTAGGAGAATTTCCTGTACCCTGCCAGCCTGGTATGTTGTACGACTTCCATGGTTAGAGTAGATGGCATAAATCTTTTGAAGTCAGCCAGGATACCAGGAGAGACAAAGGTGATTGAGTTGTGTTCAAGTTACAGTATGGAACATTCAAGGTTTTCAGTAGGGTCAAAGGTCACAGACCCTTTTTCTACAGAAACTCTTATGGTAGCTTGCTATAGCACTGAGGTTTAACTGTCAGTAGCATGATTGACCTGCACACTAGCAACATTTTTCAAACAAACATTAATTTGGGCTATCTGGGACATCCTGCCTAGAACTATCAAAGATAACTAACATTGTACCGACTGCTACACCACCATATAAAATTCCCATCTGACTTTGGTGTAAATCTCTTTGGAATGACTAAAAATGGCAAGACAGGTTTAGGCGTAAATGGAGGTGGGGAATTCTATGTGTGTGTGTGTGTGTGAAAGGAAGAGAGAGAGAGAGAGAGAGAGCGAGAGAGAGAGAGAGAGAGAGAGAGAGAGAGAGCATGTGATTAAATGCACATGCATTCCTGTGTTTGCGCGTGTGTGCGCGTGCGTGCGTCTATCTGCATGTCTGTGTGCTGTACTTCAGTCCAGCCAG
>OMKK01030051.1:0-10261 GCA_900302305.1 Polymixia japonica | reverse complement strand
TTCCTTTCCACTCGGATCCACTCGCTGATCCGTGGTCTCGGCGCTGTTTGTGTGTGTGTTTTTTATTTCCACATCGTGTTCTTACCAGAGGAATAAACCCCCCTCGCCGACACGGTGTTTCTCATCCCTGCCCAAATAAAACTCCTCTCTCCTGCGCGTCTCCTGCGCGTCTCCCGCACGTCTCCTGCGCGTCCTCGCTGCTCGTCATTGTTTGTGTCACCGACGGTGAGTTGTCTCGTTGGCCTCTTTCACCACACGGGACGCGTCAGCGTGTCTGGTTCCCACGGATATAACTAGTTAGAGACACACGGCGTGTAGGCTGCTTCCTGCCTGCAGATGTTTACCTGAAGACCACGACCTGCACGGCAGAACTTTCTCAGCAGTGATGTTTTATATTTGATCACATCGATGAACTGAATGTGCTTTCATAATTCCTGCAGCGCTTGCTGCCCATCTCCACGTAGCTTAGTGGCATCTCTAAGGAATTACATCACACTCATATTGCTTTCATTCGTATGCTGATATGGATTTATTTGTAAGGTGTACAACCGGTTCAGCTCAGCCCCCCCGCCTCCCTTATAATTGCCACAGTGGGTGTTGGTCCTGGTAGCCTGTCTGAACAGTCAACTCTTCCATCACTTTACATGAAAACACCTCTGCTCACAGTTGAGGCTGGATTACCAAACAGGTACGCCACAGATGTTTGAATGCATTAGTGACTGCAATGAATCGCCTATCCCTGCTCGCTTGGCTCTATTTCACACTATTGTCTGCTCCTGGTGATTAACTGCCTGCACTGTTACTTGGGCGGTGCTTTGTGTTGAGAGCTCTGGTACAGACTGTGTAAGGGACTAAGTGAAGGGGTTGGCTGCCAGGATTTGAGGGTCAGCTGATCGGCTCTGAGGTGCTGGAGATTTATGACCCCCCAGAACAAAGCTCTGTCTGCCGTGGGACCATAAACCATAAATCACAGAGAACTGGGTCAGATTGGGTCAGTGCTCATCTGCTCGCCGCAGATCTGCTCTTGCTTTTCCTGAAGGTGCTCTTTTTGGGTTTGTTTTTTTTCAACTTTGAGTTGTTGAGTGTGTGGCACTTCCAGTGGTTTTCAGGTCTTTACTGCTGGACGCGTGGTGCTGTCGGTAATTATGTTTTATTAATACACCTGTTCTGGGCTTAATGGTTCTTTTCAATGTTTTATTTTACTCTGTGACTTTCAGCTGTCAATCAAGATTTTTTTTAATTAATTCCTGTTTTCGATTATGCAACGTCATTAGCCTTTCTAAGTGAATCAGCCCTAATCCCTTTTTAACCTCTAGCAATGTTAACACTGTTGGCCTTCAGCGCTTATCGTAATCATCCCTAATTTTGTAATGTTTGTCTTTTTATTAGACATTTTGGCAGGATCGTACAGATCGTACTGGTGAATAAACACAGTCTGTTGTATTCTGGTCTGTTTGATTCTGATCGGTGGTTTGACTAGTTTTGTGATACGTCTACCTCAGGGGACCCAAAGCCAATGTGAAAAATTGATTTTATGCAAAGGTATTAGGACTAGGGCTGTAACTATAGGCTGCATTACATTACAATAATTCATCCAGCCTCTGTAGGCTAAGCAGATTCCTTATTAGTTGTCACATGAAACTAATATTCTTCAGAAACATGCAGAGGCATCGTGGTACTGTACCCTTTACTATCACGTCAGAGAATATCATTAAATACCGTGAAGCTGTGTTTTTGGAAGTTCAGACAGCTTGAGTAGGGAGATAAATAATCTCTGGCAGGAAGGATGGATCTTAATTTAGTTGCGTCTGTATTGTTGCACAAAGAAGCATTGCACTGCCTCCGCAAATCAAACGCATGCAAATGCCGGCTGTGGACCGGAAGCGACTGAACATCAGAAGTCTCTCAGTGTGCCGTAACAGTTGGGATTTGTACATCTGTTTACCACAAAACTCATAATATTTTTTCGTACTTTAGGTTGAACAGGAATTTTCCATAAGTGTGAAGCGTGCTGAGGTATGTCTGCCTCTGTTGTGTTTTAATGGGTCCGGTTCTTCGATGCTGATCTGACTCAGGACACGCGCGCGTGTTTTAAAAGAAAAATCACTTTTAGCAGAAAACCGCTCCCTTTACGACGCTATGTGGGCCACAGACAGTAAGCCTAGCATTTAGCTTTTAAAGTCACACACAATGCTAACCTTTCTGAGTGAAATGTTAATTTCTACACTGTATTTAAACATAGTGTGGGATGCTGCTGAATCCAGAGCGTTTGTTGCTTGTGACACATAATGGACGGTACATAATTCAGACGTTCAGTACGGTGGAACCTCTCCTCTGTGATGAGTTTTATTGTCAGCGCAGAATACAAAGGACCTCATCAGCCCTGCAGGTCAGGTGTTGGGCCTGTTTGAGATTCACTATTGCAATCTGGTTATTGTTATATTAGTTTGGACGTGGTTCAGGATGCCGCTCGCAGAACTCTCTAATGTTTCTAGAAACAGAGCAAGCGTACCATTATTTCAGCCCTAAGCAGCAAAACAGATTTTTATGCATCAGAATAATGCCCACAGCAGTTTAGTGGCATTATTATTTCATAATGCACACCACAAAACTGCAGCATTTTTATGATATTCTCAACAATACAGAGTATCTTAGAAGTGAAATAAATAATGCTATAACATATGCTCTCTAATTACTGTAAACATTTTGAAGTTTATTATTTTAATATGGACTCTTTAAGCAAGGCGCTTGGCTTGTCCCTGCGCTAGACTTTATAACGGATCGCATGCCAAGCCTGAGTATTACGTCTCTTCTCTGTTGGAGGTGGACCGGCTCGTCTCGTAATCGGAGGGTTCCTGGTTCGATTCCCTGGCTCCTCCTGGTTGCGCGTGGAAGTGTGTTTGAGCGGGACGCTGAACCCCTAACTGCTCTCCGTGAGGAGGTCAGGTCCTTGCGTGGTTGCCTCTGCCGTCAGTGTATGAACGTGTGTGTGAACGGGTGAATGTGAAGCATGAAATTGTAAAGTGCTTTGAGTGGTTGGTAGACTAGACATATAAAATGTATAGCTATATAAATGCAGTCCATTTAGCATCTATTTTCTGTCTTTGAGAGGGAGAGAAGTGTTGATTGTTTATATAGGTTATAGAGGATACTAGACAAACATGGATAACACTAGACGATGTCTTCAGATTATTGATGCCTGTAGATTAATAATATCTTTTTATAATTGAGAGAGGATCTGAAATATGGACAACCGGTGTTTGCCCTGGCTCTTGCCTCCTGAGCCTCACCTGTATTTTTCAGTGAAATGTTGCATTGTGTTTTGAATGTAACAGCAGGTGTGCATCTACACTGTGAGTCTCACTGAACACACTCATCTACCATCATCACTGTTTCCAAACAGACTGGAAAGATGCGTGGACTTCACGGCCTGATCCTCAGTGTAAAAGACATCAGTGTTCCACACATAATGCCATTCAAATCACTACATTAAAAAGGGGTTGTGGGGTTTCATTTTTCTAAGGTTTTCACCTTTTTTAGACACAAGAGTCCCATTAATTTTGAATGGAAGGTCAGATTTTATTTGTTTGTACGAATAGATGTAAGAATAATTGCTGTCCAAACCTCACTTCAGTGTAATATTATACAATCAAGCTGGGTTATGATAATATGCTACAGAACACAGGCTCTGAAAACACCATGCGTCTCTGGTACCTTTACACTTTAAAACATAGCTTCTGCAATATAGAGATTTAATATCTTAATAGCGCTCTGAGCTACAATCCTTGTATGAAAGGCGCTATATAAATAAAGTTTATAATTATTATTATTATTATTATTAATAGATTAACAATAGTGAGAATTTCATGAAGCTGTGGGTTTACATGTCAGAGGTCTGGTATGACCTCAGAGCACATGTGGGTCAATTAGGATCCATGTAACTTATGTTTGATATGTTTTTTAAATTGTAAACACAAATTCAGACAAATTGACATCAGGTATTGAAAAAGTTATTAAAAGTTAGCCAAGAATTTGGCTTGAATCATTAGTTCATGAAAATCTATTAGTGGTTTTCATTCTTAAAGTCACTACAGTGAACTGCCTTGCTCAAGGGCACATTGATAGTAGCTGTTAAAAGGAATGGAAAATGTTTTTTATTTACTCTGTTTGCCCAAATCTTCAGGGCTGATAATAGCAATATAGAGGACAATACTATCATTAACTATCAGGTGCAGGATCTCACCAAATATATATAATATAACTTATGACAGGTGAACTTTGAGTTTCTTGCTAATCACCACTGTGTTGATGGGGAATCACATTCAAGAACTCCCAAAATGGACCAAATGAAACCACAAAATAGATTGGTTGTGTTACTGCCCTACAATGTGTTATGATTACTAATTTTACAGAAATATATCAACAAATGCAATGTCCCATCTTGAAATAGAGTCTAATCTGTTAGGTCCAATTATAGAAGCTAAGAACTTAGTTATACATTTAATTGATCAATTTGTATACTTAAAAAGAGTCCCAAAACTTCACTGCTCAAGTCTGAGTTGGGTCGATTCCTCCTAGATTTTGCATTTTTTCAGCATTATTATAAAATAATTAACTGTGATCTTGTAATGTCACTGGAGGAGAAGCCATCCAGCAGTAGTGCACAAGAAACAAGGCAACACTTACCTGGTTACTCTCTACTTTTCTAATATAGCTTCACTTTGCATTTTGTACACCGCAAATCAGTTAAGCAAATCACAGCTCTCTGTTCACCAAATACTAGCCTATATAATAATACAATATCTCTCCCACACTGGTTAGTGATACTGGTTTAGTCAGCTGGCCCGAGTTACGTTTATTGTTGGAAATGCTCTGCAAAGCTCCGAAGCTTAGTTTTCTTAATGATATATTAAAAAAACAAAAAAAACAATAATATAATCTTTATTTATGGAACACTTTTCAAACTTCATATTACAAAGTGCTTCACTCAAGGCTGCAAAACAAAACATCATAAAATCATCAGGTATTAAAAAGAAAACAGATTAAAACAATTAGATATATAAAAACAGTGAGGAAAAAGCAAGAATAGAAAAAACATTTCAAAGAAGATTAAAACTCAAGCAGAGTCAGGAAATTCTCTGTGATAAAAGTATGTTTTAAGAAGGGACTTACAGTAAAAGAGATCAGTGACTCAGCCGACCTGATTTCCCCGGGCAGGTCGATCCAGAGCCTCGAGGGTCTGACCGCAAACGCTCTGTCCCCTTTCCTCCGGGACTCTGGAACAGACAAAAGACCTTTTGCCCGAGGATCTCAAAGGACGTACGGCCGGTGCGTAGAGGTCAGAGATGTAGCAGGGAGAGAGGCCTCGAAGAGCCTTAAAAGTAGTCAGTAAGATCTTGAAATCTATTCTAAAACATACCTTGTAAAGAGGCTGAAATGGGAGGGACGTGATCACGTCTCGTGGTTCTGGTTAAAAGCCTGAGTTCTGTACAGCCTGGAGTCCATCAACAGATGTTCGGTTCAGGCAAGCAAAAAGACTGTTGCAATAATCCAGCATTAAGAATGTTGAGATACATCGTAGTGTCACCATGATATGACAGTCTCAGTTGGCATATTTGTTATTTGACCTGTTTTGGATTATCCACAGTACCGTTAAAATGTTTCCACACAGTGACTTCCAGGACATCTTGCTGTAGATTCACCTCAGACTGAACAGCAACGTAGTGAAGGTGAAGACGAGTCTGAACGGAGCTGCCGGCACATCTCTTTATATCGGTTATACACTGGATAAACTACCAGGCTATTTAAAGCTCAATCACTATAGAAAAACACGTATATTAAACATCCAGGAAGTAACTAATTACCATTTGGAGGGGAAAAAAGAAACTGTCCGAATCTGAAATTAGGAGCCGAATCCCAACCCAACGAACGAAGCTTTGGAGCTCCGAAGCATCTGGGCTCAGCCCCCAATACTCAGTATTTCAGAAAACATAATTCATTACATTAATTACTACTGGTGGATTTCTGGGAGTTGGAATGCAAATTCCATTATTATGACCTGAATTTAAGCTAGATGTCAGACAATGGCTTAATATTCTATTTTAAAATATATATTTAGGCCTTGTAACGAGCATAAAAAAACTCAGACTGAACTGCCTTAGTTGACCCGGGCTGAATGTGAATTTGAATGAAATAAGCGCGGTTCTATTCAGAAGTGTATCAACTGCGCTTGTTGTACATTCGGGGTCAGGCCGCAGCGTGGGCAGCCGCAGATCTATTTCCCAGCCCTCCGGCTTCACTTTGCCTTTGTATCTCAACGCGGGACAGTGTGAGAAGGTGGAGACAGAGCAACAGAATGAACGGGCGGCGGAGGCGTTGCACCAGAGGTGGACCAGAGAGATTAGCTGGGAAATTGACACTGACAAATCTCATACATTAAAGCTTCCTGGGAGGCAGCTATCGGAAGAGAAGGCGGCAGGTACCCCGTATCCCATAAATGGCACCGGGTTTCCTTTAACGCTGGGCTCGCGGCGCGGTGGAAAAGCCCGACCGCCCCGCCGTCTACAGCGCGAGATAAGAAAGCCAGGTGTGCTCGGAGACATTTCATTTGACTAATGTGTTTACGGCTGGAATAATGAATGGAGTGAAGGAGAAGAGAGTAATTAATTTGAGCTGTTCTAGCTAAATAACAAAGCAAATACTGGCAAAACTGTTTCATTTCCCTTTGGAACTGGAGTGTTTTTTTTCTCGTCTGCTTTAACGAGATAAAGCCAGCCCCCTTTGATAAGGAGTCCTAGTTACCGTTGGTAGTATCCTTTTGATGTTGTCTGAGGGCGTTGCTTTACGTGTTCTTCCTTAGTTTGGAAGTATTTGAATGAAAAGACACTTCTGTACGTCTGGCACTGTAATAGTCTATAACCTTCTTCTCGGGATCCACAATGAGCCTCTCGGGATCCACAATGAGCCTCTCGGGATCCACAATGACTTCTCACATTCAAGCAACCAAACAATAGTTTGTTGTTGTCATACAAAGTTAAGCATACTCATTTCACAATTGTAATTTATCAGTTGCGACACCAGTGGCAGAAACTAGAAAGGCAAGTTATTAATCTAAAAGATGTACTTTTCTTTAGTGTAGCCTGCACTAAGCCTCGTTGTGCCCCGAGAACAGAGAATCCTATTGTTTAACAAAAATAGGCCTTTGGTCTTCTGAGCTTCAGCGACTTAACCCCGCTCAAGAGGTCCATGGAGTATTCATTCTACCTTATTTATTTTGGACGGTGAAGTTGTTTTTCTTGAAAGGAATTCGTGCCCTTGCTGTTACCTAGCAACATAGTAAGTACATGGGACATAACACTTTGCTTGATCTTCATCCGACTACCTTGAAAGTTGTCCTCTTTATACGTGTACGTGTGTAGAAAGTTTAAGTATGCATTGTTGTTTATGCATAATGATGTGGCATTGACAGTGATGGAGAAGGTGAACAGTCCTTTACAGCGCTGTATCACAATGTGTTATACAATAATAAAACCAGTCAGGAAATGTGAGACTGCAAGGGAAGGGAACGCACATACCGTAGGTTTGGTTCTGTTTCAAAACTACAGGAAGATATTGGGAGCTATGTGACAATTTTCAGCTAAGGTGTGAAGACTCTTAAAGTGGCAATCTCAAAGATCTCCCGTTTCGTTGTATTTGGCGGCACCTGTGGTGAGAAGCGGTAATTGCAGGTGTGTAAAAAAACCGTCACTAACGGTAATTTGAACGCATGGAGGGAAAGTCGCCACAGACACCTGGTTCTTAATACTCATAATACTGCAAATACAAGAGCTTTCATCAGTGGACCATAGACTCAATCACCATTGTGTTACCTCGTTATAGATAGATAGTGACTTAACAGACATTTATTTAAACGTAAATCTTCGGAGATCTTCGAGATCGACACTTTATATAAAGTTAAAAATTCATAATAATACGACTCTTACTTGCTTCACTTAATTAGATACTGCTCAATAAAAAAAAAAGGAACATTCTCTTCTGAAAAGGATTTTTTTCAACTGCCGCGCGCTATGACAAAATTAAAAACACACGGGACACAGGAAGTACTGCGTCTCGCCCCCTAACTGACCTGGATCTGCCTCTGGATGACTAGGACGCCCTAGCCGTGACCACGGCACGACGAGCTGGATGTTCATATATTTAAAAGCGCAGGCTGGTACAATGGCTTTAAGAGCATGGCTGTGTGTTCATGTCAGCATAAATTCCCAGCATATTTACTGGGCAATCAGCATCCGTGTGCGTGCCTGCGTGTGTTCACTATTTGGTTCATATTTAGAACAGGCTAAAACTGCGCCCAAAATAGCCCGGGCTCTAAATCTTACAAATATTATTACAAAAACGTATGAGGTTTTGTTTTATAGTAACCGTTACGACTGTGTGGAGGCAGTTTGGCGAGGGCAGGGGCAGCTTTATGCGTCGCACACACACCATTTTTCACACGGAACATTGAATTCATCACACTTTTTATTTTGGTGGTTCATCAAGGAGACAAGCTGTTAAATATTCATGGCCGCGTTGTGTTCTTAAAATAAGGCTCATTAGCACTCCCAGCCTCTTTTAAAGTTCCTCCTCACTCCTGTCAGTCTGAACAGAGAAACACAAACATGTTATTCATCTCTCAGAATCGCACTGCTCAAAGTGGGTTAGCACATCTATGTAGGATATCCTCTCTGCCTTTATTTTGTAGTCAGACTAGCACTAATGTGCATGTATTATTTAATATTTATTTTGGACTAACACCCGTACGACTAGATTTTAGTTGCAATTAAAATGGAAGAATAAGAATAATGACAATAATTTTCATACATGTTAAGCATTGTACGATAAACGGGTGGTGCTGTAATAACAGTAGTGTTCACTTTAATGAAGCATAAATTAAGATTTTTACTGAATAGATAAATCATATAGACGGGGGTGTCTGAATAAAACAATTATGTTGCTAACATTTGACTCTGACGTTTGTCATTAGAAGCCAGATCCTAGTCAAATTTAATACATTTTGTAATTATTTGTAAACATAATTATATAGCATATAACATATAATGATATAATATGGAATATTGCTCTCTTACCTTGAGCAGCACAGTTGGAGAGAGTGCAGCTTGGCAGGATCCAACCGTATGGAGCTGGGCATTAAGTGGTCCGACCACATAGACAAGGTCATCGTATCGTCAGATCGGACCCATCCGGACCCAGACATCCCAGAACTCCTTTGAGCCTAACCAAGATTAAAAAAATAAAACGTCCATCGGAACCGGTTCAAAGATAATTCGTTATGTCTCGAGGTGTGAATAATACCTTTCTGAGAGTGTGCAGTAGAGCACCATTGGTAGGAGCTGCATGTAATGGCAAGTATTCATTTTATTTAGGGATATTGCTTATTTCCTTTCTTCTATACTCTTGTAAGGGAAGTGTTCATTGAACTGTATTAGCTTGAACACAAAGACGTTAATATTGTCTTTGCAATGTGTTTCTGCAGTCTATGACTTTTGGCACCTTGGTGCAGAAACAATTTAACATGAATTCAGAACACCACTGAAAATAAAACTAATGAATGAATAAACTCAAAAGAGCAAATGGATAATGACTGCACATTATTGTGCAAATGTTTTACTAATGCATCTGTTGCGTTCGGTGCTAATTGTCCAGATGCAATGTTGTTTTGTTAAGGGGCAGCCCCTGCATCTGCATATTGTACGCTGAGTCCTTTCTCTCTGAATCCTCTGAACAGAGGGGAGCTCTGCCTCTTACAGTCCCGGTCCACCCATAGGCAACCTATTAACATCCACTTTATCAGCGCTTTTATATTTCATGACCTACTTCATCAAACTTTCATGCAGTCCTCCTCCTACAAGCCTGTGTTTTTAGGGCAAAGTCATGTCCAAATTGAAAGCTTTACCTATGTTTCCTTGGCGGTGGCAAAGGGCAGGCGGGAAACTATCTTTACCGTTACCCTGGGGGGGGGGGAATTATTGTACTTTTCCTTTAGCAAGGAGGCTATATATGACCCCTACACATGCACACTGCGCTGTCCAGGAGATTTGTGATCTGAGATGGAACGTGGCTCATGAACGAACATCATTAGTGTTGGAAAATGATTTCACAGACCCCGAGACCCGCTAGATGCAGAAGGCGGGGCCCGGTGCCAACGGTCTCTCTCGCTCTCCCTCTCTCTCTTTTCTCTCTGTCTCTCTCTCTCGCTCTC
>OMKK01030050.1:0-10327 GCA_900302305.1 Polymixia japonica | reverse complement strand
GGGCAGAGAAAGGGGCAGACAGATAGAAACAGAGAAGGATAGACAGAGAAACACTAAGACAGAGACTGACAAAGGCAGAGACAGAAGGAGACGGAGAGGAGGTGTTAAATAACCACATAGTTGTTGTAACTTGATATTCTGACTAATAGCAGCTCAAGAGACATTCCTGGCCCGTTCTAGGGTTCAGCTGAGAACAGTACAGAGAGCCGGCAGAGAGAGAGACTTGCTGAAGTTCCCCTCAGCCCAACAAGGGCCTCCACACACTGAGGCCCTAATTAACACTGTGGGGTTTGGCTGCTTTGGAGGCCTGTATGGGGGGGACACACCTACATGTGATGGTAAAGTACAACAGAGGGCTGTCCTGTTGCCTGATGTATTGAATATTGAGCCAGGCCCATTTGAAAGTAAATCTAGACAAAAGGACTTTGTTCTAAAGTCCCCCAGTGTATAGGGGGGCCTTGACCTTGCTTTATTGCACTAAGAAGGTTAAGCATGGAAAGAAATACACAGATCCATAATTGTAGGGGGAGGAAATGCTCTGGAAAGTTCATAAAATGCTTTTAAAATTGCAATTGCCATGATGGGGGCAAAAAAGGGCATTTTCACACTATGTGAATTATAATTAATTGACAAGAGGTATTACCTCCTTGTCATAAGGTGGGTGGAGAGCGGCTGCTTCGTGAAAAAACTTTGTGGTAGATTAGCTTTGAAAAGTCAACAAATATTAAACTTTTGAGAAGGACACTTGACGTGGACTGAATGTTTTTGTGAGCGAACCTATTACAACAAAGAAGAGACCAGGTTTCATGCTATGTAGGCAGCTGACATTTAACAACAACCAGAATGAATATGGAGAAAGTACCTGTAGAAAAGTTGGTAGTAGCTAGCAAGAAGTAAGCAAGTTACCAGAAACTCTCATTATATAAAGAATAGTCAGGAGGGTCATGGCCTGTGTTATGAGAGTTTCTTGTTGAAAAAATGCACAGAAATATCTAGGCGACAGAGAAGCTTGTATTGAAAATCAATACTTAGGCAATACTCAGTTCTGATATGGTTAATGCTCTTGAGAGTTTCTGTCTGCATACTGTAACATTGTGTCCCTTTGCTGTTAATTGTTTTATGTTGAAATGTTTAAGAATAGCATTTAAACTTTTTTTTTTTTAATGATTTTATTTTTTTCAGAATCGATTCAGCAAATCCTAATATGATGATTAAAAACATGACTTAAAAGCTAATGTGTGGACAAAAAAGCCAAGTAGTCTGCAAGACTTGAAATATAGTGAGAACACCACAACTTAGGTGTGCTCTTAATGAGACATGACACTGATGTTTTCCAAAAGTTTGTTGCCAAATCTGAAGCAAAGCCGTCACAACTTGATGAGGCCTTCAAGATCTAAGGCCCATACAATGCTGTTGAAAACGATGTGTATACTTCAAGTGCATGTATGGTTACATCTTACAGGGAACAGCACACAGAAGTGTGCATCGTTTTCATTTAAGTTATCAAAGACAAATAAAAATATAACCACCAGCAGTCTACAGCCCCTCCCCACTCTGCCACAGAACAACAGAAAACAACATCTCATTGGTTAGTAGGGTTGGGTATCAAGAACCGGTTCCAAATGGTGAAGAACCGTGGATTTGTTAAGAAACACAAGTTTCGAATCTGCTTATCAAATCCTTAAGTGTATAAAGCCCCTCCAGACTAGACTGAGGCAGGACATTGTAAACTGTTGAGGTATATATCACGTATCACATTGGTTTCTCCCTGCATAGTAGACTGTGTGCCCTCAGACTATGCTCTTTCTTTGTAGTGCATCAATGCAAATATATAAGCGTGTTTAGTTGTGTTACTGATGCTTAATCTGCAAAGATTTAATTTATTTATAACTGTATTTGTACACCAGAGCCAAGTTCATCTGTATTGAACATGAAGTGATCACCATGTATCTTAATTAGCCCATGGCCTCAGTAGTGCTGTGTAGTCAGACTAGCAAGTTTGGTTTCCATACTTTACAATTCCTTAAGATATACTCATGAGGCCATTATTCAGCAGTTGCTAATTGTGCCCAATCCCCTTTGTGATAATTGTTTGACTGTTTATGGTAATTTAGTAGGATATAAATGTAACATCGGTACTGTGAGTATTGTATTAGTTATATTTGGAACTTAGATCCATTGTAAATCATTATACCTTTATTGTTATTGCCTTTCAGACGACCCAACCTGACTCAGGAGCGCATGAGGAAAACTCCTTCAATCAATGCATTTCGGAAGCATAATGCATTGCAAGATGTCTGTTCTGACCCCAGGTCTCTAAACCAGTGCTTACTACAGGTTTCATTTGTTTGATGAGTTGGCTCATGTGTATAATAAGTTTCTAACAAGTTGATACAACTGCATTGGTTTGCATGATTGGATTGTTTACAAAATAGCTAAATTCTTTGCAGATCTAGCCTCTCAATTTTCATCACAAATCGCATCAGACTGATGCATTTAACTGTAGAAATTGCCTAAATGTTATCCCAGTGGGGCATGCCCCCGGACCCCCTTAATGTGTTTGGGGTCCACCCACCACAGCCAAAGAAAATCCTGTGTGAAACACTGACCTATGTACAGTGCATTCATAAAGTATTTGGATCCCAACACTTTTTCCACATTTTGTTGTTACAGCCTTACTCTAAAATTGATTCAATTAATGTTTTCCTCATTAATTTGCACACAATAGCCCATAATGACAAAGCAAAAACAAGCTGAGCTGCAACTATCGATTATTTTGTTAGCGATCATTCTATCGATCGATTAATTGAATAATCGAAAGACATTTTTTGCAAAAATGTCCCATTTTCATCAAAGAATTAAAATCTGAAGTACTTGTGTTTTAATGATAAAATACTATTGTCTGCTAAAACATATTGATAATGTTTGTTGATAAGTATTTTATTGATTAAATATTTCTAAGTATTATAAGTATTGAGCCATGGCCATTATAATAGGCTACTTTATCAATACTCAATACAAAATATTCTTTCTTCAGCAGCAATATTTTAAATGAGTCACTATTACAGACTCTATAATATCTCACTGACAGCCCTGTGGCACTTGTTCACCCTCTCCTCTGGCATCCTCCCTCTAGCTGCTAGTGTGAAATGACTTTGGGCTTGACTGGGACCACTGGTAGAGGGAGGAGGGGTGGACTGGGACCGCTGGTAGAGGGAGGCTATTATTAGCCTATTCGTAATAATTAGTTATTAGCCTAGCGAACTACGCATGTATGGCTCCGGTGCTGCATACCTGCAGTGGACAAGAGTGAAGATGGGTCCATGAGACACAGAGGACTGCGAGCAAAGCAGTGGAAAACTGTGCAGTTCTGCAGATTTAAATGAATTGCTTGTATCACCTCCCTTAATGGTGAGGATTTTATCACACTCGTGACAAGGAGTTGTTGTCATCAACTGGAGTGAAATGTAAGCTTCAAACTTTAGAATGTTTAGCTCTCTCCGCTATGATGACGAGAGGCTCTGTGTGCACGTGAACACCTCTCAGCACAGCCCCGCCCCTCTGAAGACAGACGCTGTAGTGGAGATAACAATAAGGTGCTTAGTCTGGGTGCTAGTTCTGTGTTTGTCACCGGGTTCACCCCAGTGTGTCGGCCAGAACATCACTTAAGGCCAAGTTTTCCAGAGTATGACTAAATATCTGAGAGATGGCTGATATGCTGTTTAGTTCTTTAATTCTTTACTTCTTCCCTTTGCAGCAACACATATACAGGTATTCCTGTGCTCATGCAATAACAGTTGGATGTTACAGTTGTGTTTTTCTTTAAAAAGAAAAGGAATAACGAAATAGCCTACAACTGAATGAAGGATAACATATGGCATGCATTCAATAATTTCATCCATATGCAGTAATACGCCTAATATTACCAAACCTAATATAAACAATAATAAGGAGTGATACAAATATGACTACATGTCTCCCAAACCCCAACAATTGTAAACAAAGAAAGCAATCAAATGGCTACAATTACATTTGTCTCCCTTTCACATCATCACATAATTCCAAGCACTCATTACATTAGCTTCTCAGACATATTAACACTGTGTTAAGTTACTGCTAATGTTAACATAACACTTCCTGTTATTTAGGATTCGTGTTAAAAAACCTCCCGCTGACAAACTGGCAGGACGCTTTTATTGTGAAAAACCCACAGGCAATAGCAGTACAGATAACAAAACTTGACACAACAAGACAATGCAGGAGTGGCTTCGGGAAAAGTCTGTGAATGTCCTAGAGTGGCCCAGCCAGAGCCCAGACTTGAATCCAATTAAACATCTCTGGAGAGTCCTAAAAATTGCTGTGCAGCAACACTATGTTCTCTGTATGTGTGCTCTATGTATTTCTTTTTGACTTATACAGTAAGCGTCTTTGGGTCATTGAAAAAACGCTATATAGATCAAATGCATTATAATTGAAATATTATTATTATTATTATTAATGCTCCCCATCCAACCTGACAGAGCTTGAGAGGATCTGCATAGAAGAATGGGAGAAAATCCCCAAAGCCTGTAGTGTTATTATCCAAGAAGACTCAAGGCTGTAAGTGCTTCAACAAAGTACTGAGTAAAGGGCCTGAATATTTATGTAAATGTCAAATTTCAGTTTGGATGTGTTAATGTGTAAATGTTCAAAAATTTCTAAAATCTTGTTTTTGCTTTGTTATTATGGTGTATTGTGTGTAGATTGATGAGGAAAACATTCTGTTTAATCAATTCTAGAGTAAGGCTGTAACATAAAATGTGGAAAAAGTGAAAGGGTCTGAATACTTTCCGAATGCACTGTACAAAATGTGGTTGCTCTAGCTACAGATCGTTTTAAGATACAGATCGTTTTAAGGTAGAAAGAGAAGGAGAAGAACCAATCTTACAAAAACATTGGGGTTTCAGCTAGGCTTGTGCCGCCTGAATCATATATCGACAATTGGTTGTTCGTATGCTGATATTAAGGCAACTTTAACTAACTTACTATCAGAACTAAGATGTTATAAAAATAATCTCTAGAATCTGCGCCCTACTGCATTTAGAGATGTTTCTGGTGGAGCAGCATGTCCACCCGCTGAGCAGCACGAATGACAAGTGAATATTAAATCCTATAAACCAGTTTGTCGTCTCTTCTCCATGGATCTGCCCCGCATCTCTGTTCTCCATGTGCCTGCTCACCAAAACTTTGCTCTGCGCTCCATAAGAGTAGTTAACGTTATGGATATGGTTTGGATGGTGATATTAAAGATAAGATAATAATGTTAAACGGAACATAATGCTGTGATATTGCTGTGACTTTTAAAAGGGAGCTGTTGTTTGAATAGGAGACATAGCTATTAAAATAGGTTTTTTAATGTTTAAAATTTTTAAATAAAACGTTCACTCTTTTATAAATGTTTATTCACGTAACTTTAACTGTATTGCTTGCAGAAAGCTTAAAGGTTACCCATTTCAAAGCTCTATCAGATGCTGAGCCATGCTCAAAATTATTATTCAAAATCTTTAATCCAAATTAAATTCTAATGTCAATAATAATTTAAAAAAAATGCTAAACAGAGAATAAATTATTTAATAAAAATGAATATGAATGAATAAAAATACTACTACTACTAAGAATGTTATTATTAAGGTAATAAAAATATAAAGAAATAAAGAAAACAGTGCCCCTGGCAATCGAATCGCCTATTGCCGATGTCTAGTAACCACGATTGAAATTAGAAATGATCGCCAAACCCTAGTTTCAGCACCTACGGTGTTTGGAGGAAATCTGGATATACCTGCAAGCAGCTAGGGGGCACTGCTCTAATCCATTAGTGTTTTTTCACACAATTGTGAGTTTTTTCTTGTTCCATGGCATTTGTTTGTTGGTCATTTTGTCCATATGTCTCAGGTATGTGGATTGTGTTTTATGAATATCCATTCTAAATCCACTTTTAAAACACCCATCTGTAAGCATTTTCAGCATTTCAGTAAAGACAAAATGTTACATTCTAAGTTCCTATTTTTGATCAATATATGCAGAGATATCTATTGTCTTATATTGTTCTGAACCAACTGTCTGAGTAAAGCAACATAGCCAGCTTACTCATTACCCCTTAACAGCTTCAAGTCCATTGACAGTCTGAGTAGTGTGCAAAACATGGTTACATACGTTTGTGTGTGTGTGTGTGTGTGTGTGTGTGTGTGTGTGTGTGTGTGTGTGTTTACAAAAACAAAGATTTGTGCACATTGTAATCTTATTAGCTCAATAAAACTACTGTTTTCAAACTGGCCCAAGACATCACCAGACCCATAAAGCAGGATGGATAAGTGATTTTTCTGTCAGGAGGATACTACTGAAAAACTCAGTTGCCAGCATATTTTGTGGATAAATTTAGGAACTGGAGTTATATCAGTATCGTGGAGAATCTAATTGCATTCAATGACCTTAGTTGCCGAACCCCAAGTACTAAAGGAGAGGTTCAATTATTAAAACTCACTTAACGGCGTTGTTTACTCACCCACATACAGACATGACATTTTGAAGCTGTTTTAGATGCAGTAAAGTAACTGTTACAAAGTTGTCAATGTTGGTACATTTGGCAACCACTTCTAAAAGTAAGTGTTGGGCCCTGCTTGTGGTAATAAAATATGGTTTCATTTGCATTAAATGTCATTACATTTGCACAATGTATAAACAGCCAACGTGGGGCTCTGTACAAGAGACTCATTTCAATGTTGTTGAATGTTTTTGAAAAAAAGTTTAAAAAAGACTATTTACTGGTAACATATATTGCTTAATTCCTAAGCTATTTGGTCTAATTACATCTTTTTCTTTCTATTGTGTATGTTCTGTGTATATGTATGTATATTTGTTTGTTCAAATCAAATACACCTTAAAATGTTCAAAATTCCAAAAGACAAAATATCAGAAACATAGGTATGTGCATGTGTGGTTCTGCAATGGTGAGGCCCATCACCACAAACACACGCACACTACTCAGTCCTACCCCACCAGTCCAGCTAAATCCAGAGACAGACATCAGACAGATAGACAGACATCAGTCAAACAGACAGAACAGTATTACTTACAGTATTCAAGTCTGCCTATGGGCCTGTCTAATGCAAGACAGTGAAAAAGAGACAAAGACAGAGAGAGAGAGAGAGAGAGAGAGACAGAGAGAGAGAGAGAGACAAAGACAGACAGAGAGAGACAGGCAGAGAGAGAGACAAAGACAGACAGCGAGGGAGACAGACAGAGTTTGTATCTGTTATATGGGCCAAAGTTGAATTTTAAGAGAGCTTGAGTGCGGGTATTATCGCACTTCCAATGAAGCAGGGATGCTGAACAGGCAAGAATAGAAACTGGATTAAATTACCACACTACAATAGTTGTTTACGTGTGTGTGTGTTCTTTGCCAATGTTTGTCTTCCAAGTTGTTTTGTTTGTAGTTTTATCAACATCCTTTTCCTCCCCTGCGTTCCTTTGCTTTTACTACCGCACAGCTAACGAGTTTCACTCCCAGAGGAGATGAAAAGCCTTTGAAAAATGTGAATATAAAACTCAGTATACAATAATATTGAAGTTACTAGCTATCTTAAGAGGCACAATCTGCGGTTGGTTTGAATGGTTACGTCACCCCACTTCTGTTTGTTTTGTAAACAGTGTCATGTGGCTGTTTGGAAGTCTTTCGCTTAACAGAAAACTTTAAAAGCCACTCAAACACGGGGGAACTCCTCTGTATTTACTACCAAAAAATTCACTAAGCTTAAGACTGGATGCTAAACACATAGGCATCGATTGACTGACAAGTATCTTTCGAACATGACTTCCCCCACCCCGAATCAAGAGTTCAAACAGGTGCGCTCTTAAGTACGATGAGAGACCGTGCGCACAGACGTTACCGCGTGCTGACAGTAGGGAAGAGATAAACTGCTAAGTCCAGTATGCTGAGCCTTCCCTGGAACAAAACCTGGTGAGTTGACAGGTCGGGCCCCAACGCCGTGTCTGCCATCTGCTGCCATCAGCACAATTTACGCTGTGTGTGTGTGTGTTTGGGTTTGCACGTGCACGCATCTGTGCGTTTGCGTCTGTGTGTGTGTGTGTGTGTGAGAGAGCAGTGTTTGTGTGAGAAATGGTGGCCGCCTTGCGAAGTCGTAGCTCACGTGGTTCATACTGGTTTCTCGTCGATACTGACTTCTTTCTGCACATAGCCCGACGTCTCGGTCACCATAACGAAATAACAAGAACCCGGTGGACTCACAATGGCTTCGGCCGTGTTCAACAGCTACCATTTAGTACGCCACATTCACATTGTTAGTCCGGTGAGTCACCGGCTAATAGCTGTTCTATTATTCAGACACACAAGTGTATGTGAGCTGGGAAGAGAGGAAGGCAGTGGATCCATATCCTGTGTGCGTGTGTGCGTGTGTGTGTGTGTGTGTGGGAGTGTGTGTCCCCATGCGCATGCTGTAAAACTTGTGTCTGTGAATGCGTGTGAGCGTGCGTTCGCTTATGCGCCTGCACTTTGTGTTTTAAGACCAGTATGTTTGTTTGTGTGTGTGTGTCCCTGCATATTGCCGGTAGGGTTTTTGGATGCAGGTGTGTTAAGGAGTGTGTGTTTGTTTGAGTGGGGACAGGCAATATATCACGTTTTCTGATATATTGCGATATATTTCAATGACGATATGAAAATGTGAATATTGATATAATTTATCCTACGTGGGTTTCTTTTATATTTTATGACACTGTTGCTCTTAACATCCTCTCCCTTTCTCTCCTTTGCTCCAGTTCCCTGTGTGTCACGACTCCACCCACTTGTAGCACAAAATGTACATAAGACATTATTTATATATAAAAAAAATAAAATAATAATAATCGTCTCGTATCGAATATCGCCATTGGCTCCAAAAGTATCGCAACATCACTTTTCAGCTGTATCGCCCGGCCCTAACATGCATGACACCAGACTGGTGCGTTTGTGAGTGATAGAATGTGTCAGGCAACATGAGAGGGCTTGTAGGTGTGATCGCAGCACACGTCTGTTGCCAAGAACAGACGTACAAATCGCTACATGCGTCTGGCTGATAAGGCGCTTTCTCTAGCTCTAGGCTACAGATCTCAAGACGTTGTTTTCCTACGCTCTTGCTTTTCATTATCCACAGGGATTTTTACTGGATAAGAAATCAAAGCCGTGTGTGTGTGTGTATGCTGAAACATTGTGCTGGTACCGGATGGGTCCTGCATGTCTCAACAGTGACATGACTGTCTGTGTGTATTTTATGTGTTTGCTGTGCGTGTGCCTTGTGTGTCTGTCCATATCCTGGTGAGACATGCATAGTCAATGGGGATGTGTGCATAATGTTCTGGACACATCCCTTCACCACAGTAGGACGTCTCAGGTCCTCTGAGCAAGGCCTGCTGGCAGTCCCTAAATCTAAACTGAAAACCAAAGGAGGCCGCGCCTTAGCAGTCCTTGCCCCGGCTTTCCGGAACCGTCTCGCCTTAAACATTAAAAGCGCGAGTCAGTCGCGGGTTTTAAAAAGCTTTTAAAAACTCACTTTCATCGTGAGCATTTTATTTTCTGTTTCTGTTTTTGTATTCTGTGGTCCTTTTTTTGGTTTTAAATCCGTTTTTACTCTTTTCTCAAATAATTGTACGGCACCTTGTAACATTCCTTTTGAAAGGCGCTTTATAAATAAAGTTTACTTACTTACGTGAGGAAGATGAACTTTTCCTAATATTTACAGCTGCATAAGTATCGTTAAAAGTGGCAATGCATGTTTATGCCTGTGTGTTTATGCAAAGCTGCTACAATTCACTAAATCTACGGCATCTTGCCTCCATTTGTTTAGATGACATCAGATGTTACATAACTAGAAAGGTGCAGTTTAACATAGGCTCTCTCTCCCCCATTTAGTTGTTTGCTCAACAAATAGTTGTTTGACTATTTCAAGTATCTGGTTTCTGTGCTCAAGTCACCAGTGTCTTCATTTGTCATCTTGAATTGGATAGTCTTGGGTTTTTTTTTAGTTTTTTTTTAGGTGAGATGTTCTTACAGGCTCCTTCAGACGTCCTCGTCTCACGTGCAGAGTTTGCATAAGTTCTCCCCTGTGTCCAGCTTTTTAAATACAAATAAATAAACTAAACTCACGACAAGGTGGACAGCGCGGGCGAGTGGATTGGCTTCTCTAAGGCCAAAACAGAGCTGTTGATGGGAAAAAGGAAATCAGACAGACAGACAGACAGACAGCTGTGCGACAGACAGACAGACAGGCAGGCAGACAGCTGTGTTGGGACTGTGGCA
>OMKK01030045.1:32750-44208 GCA_900302305.1 Polymixia japonica | reverse complement strand
GCAAAGCTACAGACCGTCCATGAATCCGTGTGCGTGCATTTGAGTGTGTGATGGAGACATGAACAACGTTGCCTGACTGATACTGGAAGCTCTTGATAGAATTATGGGAATGCAGTTTTGTTATCGGTTCGATTCTTCATTCATTTCCTCTCGCAATTTATTCTCTTTATATATTTGCATCGAACTGCACTCAGTGAAATATCAAAGCACTCCCGTTGGTACAACCCACTCTCTGTTTAGCCAATGATTGAAAGCATTCCACTTTATGGTGTAAGCATGCTATTTAAACATACAGTAGTCTGGCATACTGGGGGGCGTTCTTTTCTTACGTTGGCGTCTTTCTATGTTATTTATTTTTTTAGATACGTTTGCAAATTATGGTCTGAAGTCTTATCTACTTTGAAGTCAGTGTTTAAACGATTGAACGAGCTTGAATAATGCAGCAGTTTTTCGGCTCGTTCCATCCACTGTCTACTCATACGGTATGTTGTGATAATGAGTACTAGCAAAATGCTAGAGAACTGGGTTTGCTTTTGATGCTGCACCCCCAAAGATATGCCAAGATGACGACTGAATTTGTTTTAACTCACGAATGAATTGTAATGTGTGTATTTTACTCACATTGTAATGGAAAATACAAGCATTCTCCACTCATAAGCTGTAAATGAGATGTCAATAACAGTGTTATGTGCGTGCAAAAGATATGGCTAGATGCTGTATTTCCCATTAAAGGGTTTTGTTAAGTATTCTAGTACAATTTCATTAAATGTCATTTGCCGTCTTGCGAGGCAGACATGACGTGTTTTAATTATTCAATAAAAAAAAAAACATCAAGATTGAAAAATAAGCTTGGGCCTGTCCAATTAGTTTTAATCAGCAAAGAAAAGCTTATTTATATAATCCAGATAAAAAAATCTAATTTTCTGAAAAAATGTAATCTATTGTAGTTCTGGATATAATTATTTGTGATGAATTTATATTTCAAGAGTAACTAAACCCCCAAAACACTTTTCAGTTGAAAACCGATGTACTGGGGTATGAGGTATTGCTGGCATTTGATTCAGGTCCAAATCTTAACATAATAGTGCAAAGTTGTTGGATCTATCGATTGGGTTGTAAAAATGTGTGGTGACTGCCCTCTATTGGTTAAAATCATGCTATTGCAATTGTAATTTGCTACTGGCTGAGCAGGGGTGCCAACTGACATAGTGGTGCCAGCTTTCATCAGCATCCAACAACCTTTCTCCTCCCACAGTTCGTTTTACTAAAATGTCTGGCAGTCTGTTTTATCGGGGTCTGAGCTGTGTCTTTAAGTAGCTCCAGTGTTTTAGTTTTATTAAGCTGTCAGATCATTTGATGGTAGATATAATTCAGTTTGCCTGTTCAGTCTGTGTGAACAACGGTATGTGTGGTCGCAGTGTGGTCACTGAAAGACCCGTTAATTTAGAAGCATGTAGTGCTCTTATTCAATGTCTGCAAAAACACACACTACTGACAATTCGCCTCCCAGTGCTACTTTGGTGGAGAAAGACTTGTGCCTGTGACCGCAGCACAGCCATTCTGATATAATCGATACAAGAACTCCATCTCCTGTGATATTGCTTAATTATGACAGTGTGATTTCTGCATCTATGCATCTTTCCAGATAGGGTGAATAATGGTCTCTGCGCTTAGGATGGGCGATGAAAATCATGCACTATGAATTAATTGCAGTGACATGCTTACAAATATTATCTTATATGTACTATTTATTATTTTAAGATGCAGCTTATTGTGTTCTTTTCTAAAAATATGAGCAGGCTGTTAAATCTTTCAGCGGAATTTTCCTGAGCACTGACAAAGCTCAGGTGATTTCCACATGAGTGACTTTGGGAGGAGAGTGGTCAAAGTTCCTAGTCCAAAGTCAATAAACGGCCATATCTTAAGATGAAGGACCCTGTGAGCACCTGCTCTGTGAGTACTTACTCTATTTATTTTAAAAGTCGACTGCGATATTTCTTTTCTCAAAAGTCACTGTGGCAAAAGATTTGCAGGCTTTTCATCATAAAAGATAGATCTTTCACAAGCTAGTGTTTAACTATGAATTATTATGACAGTTTCTTTGTGTTGTTTTAACAAGCTGTTGCAGGGTGCTCTTTTCCCGCCTCATGAAGCCTTTGTTCATTGTTTCAGTACAACCTCTTGTACCAAAATGTGAAGCGATTCTCAAAAAATGGGGAGTACTTCTTCAAAGAGCTTATGACAGTTTTTCAACAAAGGTATGCTGAATACATGGTAATGATTTTAATTTTCTGGAACTACCTCTATGGTTAGCTTTCAGTTGTACACTCTAAAAGGGCCTAAAACTACCTGCTTATTAAAGGAGCCACTTTTGATGGTATATAGAAAGCATTTAAGGGGCTTTATAGAAGCATTCACACAATGTACTACGCAGTTTCATGTATTTATCAAAACCATATTTTGTCAGTATGGTGGAGACACAACAGTGAGAGTTAAAATGGGATTTCACCCCAAGCATTCACAGTCTAATGCCCACTAAATTAAGTAACCTCATTCAATACTACTGTGGTTATAAACCATGAAGAAAAACACTGTAGAACTATATGATACCAAGGTACCATTAACATGTCTATATGACATCATTACAGTGCAGTGATAGCTTAAATAACTCACACAAGAGGCACAATACCTTTAAAAACCGCTAATGGTTCTTTCTCAAATGGCAGTGAAGAATCATTCAGAGGTTTAAGTGGCTCTTCAGATAGTGGTATTTCCTACAGAACACCATAATCTTTTCAGAATACCTTAGATAGCATCTAAATCATAATACATGCATCTGAAGTTACAGTCTTGACTTCTATGGCACCGCTGTTGACTCACAAGTGCAGGTTAAAGTCTTGCCTTTCAAAATGTATTTTAATGACTAGATTAGTTATTCTTTTACTCAATTATTGTCCCTTGCTGAAAACTCTTCCTGCTGTAGGGCTGAGCTGGAACATACTTACGCCAAAGGAATACAAAAACTTGCCGGGAAACTTATCAAGGCATCTAAAGGAATGACAAATAAGTAAGCAACTTATATCAGTATTTTAAATTAGCTTTGTTTGTCTTTGTGTTTTATGTCTGTCCACAGTATGAATAACTGCAACATGGCCGACTGTAGATATGATCAAAATCAAATGTGAAGTTCTAACTTTTTCATATTGACTCCCTGCTCAGTTCCACCTATAATGCATGGTGTCATGTGTCAGATGAGATGTACTCCACAGCAGACACCCACAGGTAAGGTTTTTTTTTTTACTTTAGTTCACCTTCATTGTAAAAATGAGAATGGACATCAAGGTCAAACCTAGGAATTATTTGCACAGGGAAAGAAATCTGAGCACAGGGAAAGAAATCTGAGCAAGGCCGTCTTTCAAAAGTACGCACATTGAGCATGTCGATGGTAAAGATGCACGCACCATGCATCCAGCCATTTTATTTTAATTTTTTTTTTTTTTTTTTTTAAACATCCACACCTAGGGGCCCCTGGACGCGCATGGGCCCAGGAAAGCTGTCCCGGTTATAACCCCTTAGTTTTGGTTCTGTTGGACATGCTAAACATAACTGAAATGTGATGTGATCATTTCAGAACATTAGGAAATGCATTTCAGCAGGAAGCGATTCTGGAATTACGGCAAGTCTTAGATGAGCACAACAAGAGAAAGAGACCTGTATGTAAAGCATTATTTCTCTCTGTGATTTATCTATATGTACAGTATATATATATTACAACTCAATGATTATACCAATGTCTATATGTTCATAGCTTGACAATATCATTGAGAAAAACGGAAAACTTGTTGCTGCTAACTGGAATGAGCAACTCAAGGTAAAGCACTGTCTTAAAAAAAACACTTTTTCATATAGTATGTTACTCTTAAGATCTTGGATTAGTATATATTATTAAACGCTAACTGTTTTCAACCAGAGAAAATGCCATTCCACTCTGGGTATCATTCACAGCCTCTACAAAGTGTGACATTGTCAAAGGAAAAGCTCCAGCTACAGAATGGAATTTTGGCCTAAGTCTCACAGACTTCATGCTCAGTTATAGAATTATCTTAGGAACTGTTCAAGAATGCTAAAATTAGCACTGTGCTTGAATAATAATGGGTATCTTCAAAGGCATTTACCATCTCCAACGAAAAGAAACATCAAAGTTTATAATCAAATCTTTCTCTTTGTGGACCATTGAAGTACTGTGACATACTTCTTATCTGCTTATGTTCACTCTACTAAAACAGATGAAGAAAAAATTGGTTGGAATAACAAGAGAGCATGAGGCTCTATTCAATTTTGTTGAGAACAACAAGCACATATGCACAGAAAAAGAAAAACAAAAGGTACGGTATTAGTTTTCAGGTGTGTGTGCTTATTTTTAGATGCGTTGGTGTGTAATTTATGGTCTATCGGAAAATACAAATAAATACTGTTATGTGTCTGAAGGAGCTAGCAGAACACTTGCTAAAGGCATTTTGATTTTAGATGCTAAACCGGCTAACCAAGTCAGCAGAGGCACAGACACGGGTGGACGAGGAGTACTTTAATATCAACATGGAGGGCCATCAGATCAGACTGAAGTGGGAAAACACACTGAAACATTGCTACCAGGTATGACAACTGTGCTTTTTCATTTTAGATTTCAGGTATTTAGCTGATATTCTTATCCAGGGTGACTTACAATAAATAAGCAGGAAGAGACTACGTAGTCTAGCCCGAGGACTCTTGGACAAGATGGCTGTTGATGTACATATCAGCTGTTCTGGGGATCAAACCTGTGAACATTCAGTCTACTATAATGTGCGTTTCAGATCATCCAGGAGCTGGAGAAACAGCGTATTGAAATCCTGTGCAATATTCTGAATAGATACAACATCCACATGTCCAGCTTTGGGCAAACCCTCATACACGTGAGACATCCTGACCTCTAATCCCTGCAACACAGAACAAAATGAACAAAAGGCCCTGACAGACGTCACCACTAACCTGTACCTGTTATGCCACCTCCAGGGCCAGAGGCAGATAGAACAGGAAGTCCAAAGGGTGGACGTGGAGAAGGACATTCAAACCCTGACAGACGAAATCAGCGTTACAGCTGAAGAAACCAAAGCTGAGTTTTTGATGGCTGATTATTTTGTAAGGCTACAACTTTGTTCTTGGCTCTATCGTTGCATTAGGGAATATACGGTCTGTAAACAGTTCCAGAGCAAACTGGATTTGAGTGAATCAATGTGAGCTTTGTTGCATTTACAGTGCAACACACTGAAATAGGTTTAGATGTAGCTGTGTCGACGGTGTTGTCGGTGTGTGTCTTTAGACGTGTCTAAAGTGATCAGTTTCATATATGCATCAGGAGGAGGACAGCAAGTCGCTGATGGGGAAAGACAGAAGAAGAGAGGCCATCAAAGCCAAGCTACAGCGGCTGGAAGACAGCATTACAAAAACTAAAAAAGACTGTGAAGGTAACGCACATCATCCATTAAACTGTGAGTTATAATTACACAAGGACATCGATTTTGAAGGTTCATCTTCCTTGCCCAGTGTTTTTGTAGTATATGGAGTGGTAGCAATTGTTATACAGTTAACATTATAACATTATAATTCAGACGACAGTCATTTTGTGTGTAAATAGTCTTCAATATTCTCATGTTAGGACTTGAAAAACTGATGAAGACCTACTCGGAAAATCCATCATTTTCAAACCAAAAGAACATTGAGGAAACTGAACAGCTTCTTGATGAGGTACGTGTGTCAGTTTAAATTGATCAAAAGATGCATTTTGTCCTCTAAATGTCTATTTTTTTCTTTTGGTACCTGTAGAGCACTCTGAAACTGGACCTTCTTGAGGCAACCAAATGCAAACTCTCCACATCATTGTCTGAATTAGAAGGGAAACCCAAGACTTTGCATCGATTCAGTGACAGCATTACAAGATGGAAAGACAAAGTAGGTCTACAAGCGTACTATCTTGACATTGCTAGGGCCATATTGTGTTCAGTACAACTCAAACATATCCCCGACCGTTTCCCTGTCCAAGGACTACGAACACAGTGTTGTGGAACTGACCCGCCCCGTCAAGATCAAGAAGACACCATTCAGATCCCGTCAATCACTGAGGGCTTCTATCGTTTACAAAGGGCCCGCTCAGACTGTGACACAATCAACTGTGGAGCCTCCATCACAGGTCATTGACCAAGTCACCTCCGCAGCTCCAAACCAAGAGACTGCGTGTGACAGCGCCATTAACGGAGGCCCTGCCAACGCTGATGATGACAAAGGACAAGGTGACAAATCTATTGTTTATTATTAGAAAAAAATGTTTTATTCACAATCACTTTTTTTAATTCCATTGTGTAATTAAATGAATGAAAAATATCAATATTGACTAGGTCAAACAACAGCATGGTGCAGTATAGGAAAATGCAAGGCCATGTATGACTTCGCATCTGATCAAGAAGATGAATTGAACTTAAAAGAAGGTACATGTCAAAAATAATACACACAAAATATTACCCATAACCTCAAACAATAATAAATATTAATGGCTGAACTACTACAATGACTCCAATTTGATTTTTGTTTCACAGGAGATCTTCTAGACATCTATCTAAAGGAAGACAGTGGCTGGTGGTTTGGCATACTTAACGGGCAGCTTGGCCATTTCCCATCAACCTATGTTGAGGAGCTGCCCATGTTAAGCGTTGTTAAATCAACCCACGTATGACATGATTGATTGTACTGAAACAAGTACCGACAGAAATATCACACCTACACTGGGATTGCCAACTGGCAATAAATGTAGGTGTCATATGCACTGACATGTGACTATGAATCAAGTTGCTGTATATGTACTGTCTAAAATGACAAAAATTGTATTTATTTCTTAAAATGAGATGTAAAATGAATACGTGCAGAGGAATTTAAGGGAGAGTACACAGTTCAATATATATAAAAATATATAAAATAGACAAAGTTATTGTCCTTTTTCAGTTCTATCAAGATTTATGACTATGCCAATTTTTCCCAAGAGTACAAAGACTGTTGTAACACTATTTAGAAATACAGCCTGGAACTTAACTTGTGGACTCAGAGGATTATGTTTGAGCTTTCATACCAATTTCCTCCTTATTTATATTATTTTGAGCATTTTATTGTTTCAGGATTAATAGTGAATAGTAAAATAAATTTAGATCTTTTATAATTAAAATGAAGATGTCCTAGAAAATATGTTTCATTTTGCCTTTGCTATTCCATTTCAAAATGTGTAATAACATGAGAAAAATTCATCAAACTATTTAATACATACATACATGCACAGTAAACGAGCAAACCATTCTCTTTTTGGGAGACAGACAAAAAGTAAAGTTGAGTCCTCTATTTTCACTTGACCACAACTAACTTCCAGGAATCAGAACAATCCAACATGAGCATATTAAAAGTAAAATAAAGTAGACAGGACTTGTACACATAACTAAAGAAATACTAATATTCACAAAGTCACATGGTCTTCTCAGGCCATTCCACTGCATAATTCTAACTTTAGAATCGTGCCTGAGACACAAATTCCTTTCTGATATTTGCCAGAAAGGCTGAGAAGTTATTGGTCTCCTGAAGTCGGTTTTCCAAAACAGGCATACACTCAAGCGGTGGATCACTTGACACAACTGTAATGAATACAAGACTTTGATCAGTATATTGGGGGTCATGTACAAAAATGATCACAAACTGATGAGATAAATGAACATCAACGGATTTGACAGTTACAATTTCCTTGGATGTTACATTGTTATAATAACATTGTTTTGGGTTTTAGCTCTTAAGACATATTAACATTATAACATGTTTTTTACAGGGTTCCCACACCTTACTGAACATAAAATCTAAGGACTTATTAATGACTTTCGAGACCTAATTCCCTCAAATTCAAGGACTCAAATTCAAAGACTCAATACAACAATGTAAATTAGCGCTGTAAATTAGGGTTTACCATCACATAAACACTATAGAATTAAGTAGAAGTAGAAAGCCTTAATGTAGATAGACATTGTCATTTGTTTTTGCACCTTGCTCAATGACACAAAACAGCTGTCTTCTGGGTGCTCTGACATTCAGATCAAACTATAAAATTGAACCACATAGGCCTAAGCCTATTCCATTATTCTACATAGGCAATTTCTACACAAACATTTCACTATAGATTCAAGCAGTTTCAATGACTTTTCAAAAACTATCAAGCTTATTTAAAAAAATTTCAAATTCACAAACTTTTAAGGATTTTCAAGGCTTGTGGGAGCCGTGTTTACATGTTTTATGCTATTCGTGTTATTCATTATTTTTTACTTACTCTGGTATGACCCATTTTCTTTGATCCCCATTGTGAAGGTGTATGCACTGTCTTGATCTGCAGGCTTGATGTTCCGGAAAATAAACTGCAACTTTTCACCTTTGAAATGAAAGGAGAAAATTAAAATCTTTAACTAAACTAGGAGGGTTATAAATGTAATATTAGTACAATTTAAATGATCTTTCTCTTGTTTTCTTTTTGGGAACAATGGTAATTGTTTTTGGTGATTCCCCACTGGCTAATTTATAACTGTATAACATTTAGTAAAACACTACACTAACCACTCCTTATTATGACTAACAACTACATTTTTGCCAAAATTGTTAAAAAACAAACAAACACCTGGGCTGATAAAATGTATGCATTTCCCACAAAGGAAAACTACTGTCCTCCTAATAGGCTTTACTTGTGATGTTGGATCCTGCCAGTAAGAATTAAGGGTTAAATTAACTTTACCGTGAATTTTTCTGATCTCCAAGCCCAAACGATCCTGAAACACTTGTTTGGCTTTGTTGAGATTCTTCAGTCTGTCTTTGTTTGCTTTATTTTGAGACACAATCACTGACAACAGAAGAAAAAGGGGAGGTGCATGTAATAACATTTTGGGTTATATTATTACAAAAGGTCATTTACCAGCACTGCGGTTAACATACATTACACTAAACAATATACAGTCAAAAATATGACCATAAAATCCCCATGTAGTATGAATTAGATTTTTAAACATCAATTTACGTTCTCTCCTCTTGGCTTGTTCCTGCCCGAGTCTTTGTATCTTCTGGCTGATGTCATCTTTCTGCGCCTCCTTCCGCTCCATCTCAGACATCCTCTCAGAAATTGCATTCCGTGTCTCCTTCATAGATGCACTTTTTTGTTCTAAGTCTGGGGAACAAAGAGATCATCAAGGATTCCATCGTATCCATTCAGCAGTAACAGGTCATGAAAGCAGGTCAATTGGCATCATATAAATAACATAACAATACAGCTCCTTTTCTCCCCCAAATATAAGCAAGCATGGACCCAATTTTTTACAATTAGTACTATTCACATCATTCATCTCCATATGAGAACATTTTGTTACCAAAACAAGGATGGATGTGGGACCAAAACGACCAAATTACCCCATCCCCATACAAAAACCAAGAAAACATTTAAGTGAATGTATCCAACATCAGGTTATTATGGAGACACATGGAAAGCTGAAGCTCACCTCTTTTGTATGACTGGATCTTCTCAAACAGTGACTCGTCATCCTTACATTTCTTTGAACATGCATCTGCAAAAATGGAAATCATAACGCATCACATTTGCATTATTTTTATTTACAACGATTGTGTGTTATAGATTAGTTTTATAGATGCAGTAAACCACTTAAAGCTGTGCTTCACTGTGACTTGACAGCTAATGACAGCTAATAAGTATAACAGCCTATAGAAATGCCCATTAGCTTTTCAAAAACACTGTGAAACATGGCATTAAATGGCATACTGCTTTAAATACTTATTACAAGACAGCTGTGTGTATAGGAGCTTGTGCTTCCTACATGTTAACTCATACAGTGCGACAAGCCGGGCCCAGTAATAACCAAAAATTGTTATCCAATGGAAATGAAAAATAATGACTTATTTCAGGATATTTTCTGCAATTACACACTACAGTGTCTGTTGCATATAACTTACAACCATCCGTGACAAAAGGCTATATGGACAATCCTGCTTTAAATCGCTTTGGTCCTGGAAATCTCCCATAACTGCAATTCTGTGTGTAAAATTACAAGAACTTCAGGGAGAACTTATAGTAAACAGGGGAATGGTCACTTCCAAGATGACCACTGTCAGACCACAGAGATCAAGTTTAAAAACCTGCGTATTGTTTTTCACATGGGTCTCCAAACTATGGTTGAATTTAGTTTGGATACGGGTCCCAACTACTGCAGGGCTCCAATTGAAGTAGTGCAGGGGTTCAACGCATCACAGGCTGCCTGTTGCCCATCACTGTCCTTACACAGGCTATAATACTAGTAAATACTAGTTTTACCTCTACCAGTGTTTTGGCACTGACAATATGGGCATAGTTACAGTTGGTACAATATAGACAAAGAATATCTAAACCATACCAACAGCAGACTTCATGAACTGTTTATGGGACTGGCACAGTTCCATTGTCATCTCAGTTATCTCTCCAGATGTCTGGACAAGCATTTTGTTGCGGATCTCGTCCATTGCATTGCTGAACCAGTCACTGACATTTGGATCTGTAATGGAAGCCATGATGTGCTGATGGTACTGGATCTGTAATCAGACAACACAATACAGAATCTTTATGGACTGTAGTTAGCTGAATTACTATCAGTCTGCATAGCGACTGGTCTATTCATGCACCTTCTTTCGGCAAATGTATATAGACCAGACCACAAAGAGGTCAGGGGTCGACATTAAACCACTTAGAAAATGAAATGGTTCATAGCCAGATGTAATTTTGTGTTAACACAAGGACACTGTAGTTGCATGTAGCTACGTTAATGATGAGCCGCCTACCTACCCACCACCCAACCTCCCTCGGCAGGAATAACTGTTCATGTCAGTGCTAAACCATAGATTAGGTTAAGTGACAAACATCGTACAGTTTACGTTTTCAGGTAGCGGCATACTAATGCTGCGTTCCATTCATGTCGAAAGTCGGAAATTCCGAACTCCTATACGACAGGAGCGTGCAATGGGACGGCCATTCAAGTCGCAATTCAAAGTAGGAAACTCAGACAAAGCTTCTCAACCCAAACTTTACCGAGATACAGCTTCCTGACGTACACCAACATGGCGACGTATACATTCATTACTTTAAACATGTGTAACATCTTTAGAATACATCCAAGTTTGAATTTCAGTATCAAATACAGTTTAATTCTTTAAAACACATACGCTGTAGCTGGTTAAACTTAGATTGAAATGTTAAGTAACTAGCCAATGAAACATCAGCATCTTGTAAGTATCGACCTGGACCACTGGAACGCACAGGGGTTGTAATTCCCACCTCCCCCCTGGAAATTCCCGACTTTCCCATATGACCTGAACG